>JANHZU010005244.1:65572-89265 GCA_032468055.1 Acrochordus granulatus | reverse complement strand
CTCAACATCATTGGGACTAGAATTTACATCGCTAAGTAATTTGGTTGTTAAGTGATTCATCATGTGACCACACTTCAAAAAAACCTTTTTTGCTGTGGTCATTAAGTGAACAATACATTCATTAAGTAAATCCAACTTCCCCTATTGACTTCCCTTATCAGATGAGACAGTCACAAATGGCAATCACATATATGTGATTGCAGGATACTGCAGCCGTTGTAAATGTGAGCTAGGTACCAAGCACCTGGATGTGCAAGGACTGGCCATAAGTCACATTTTTCAGCACCACTGTAATTTTAAACAATCACTAAACAAATGCTTGTAAATTGAGGACTGAATATATTATCAGCATAAATTAATTCTGGCAATACTTATGGAAGAATGTACCTGTTTCAATTGTTACTCACTGAAGCCGTGTTTCATCAAGAAAGTTTTCCACAGTGTCAGACTTTTGCAAGAATGAGTTGATTTCCAAGATAAAGCAACAGTAATAGATTTGGACTTCTAGTAGCTGCTTCTGTGTTGCCAACCAAAAAAAAGCTTGTCAAAAGCAATCCAAAGACAGTCCGTAATTTCAGCCAACCTTATTTGGCCAAATGCCCTCTAATAAATTAGACTACTCTGATGAAAATTGATTGTACAGTGAATATACAGTTATCAGTGCGGCTATTCAGTCTTAGGGAGTTGATAAAAGAGGTGTGTAGAGTCTTTTTTCACAATTTGATCCTAGTAGAATCTTTATCCAGACTCCTCCTGCTTTTTATTGAGTGTGATAATTGAGTGTCAAGAGTTGCTATTGTTCTGGGATGGTCAGTGTAGAATTGATTGGTCCACAATACCATGATAAGCAGGACCATGTAGCACTTGGGATTCAAGGCAGAAAAATGCTTTGGGATGACATGAAGGTGAACAGTCCATGTTTTTCTTCCTGTGGTCTCTGCCTACCCTTTGTGAAATGTAGAAGAGGAGGCTGCTTTTTTTAGTCACTGTTCCCGCTTTTCTGGAACAGTATTCCCCTGATTTCAGATAGATTTTTGGAAGACCTGGCTAATTTCAGCAAGTGTTAGAGGACTCACTTCAGTCTCTCCTCATTGAATGCATTTGGAAAACTTCCCCCTGAGTTGAGATTGGCCCTATCTTTGATATCCTTCCAGAAGGTCCTCAAAACATGGCTCTATCAGCGGGCTTGGGATCTCACAGAAATAGTATGAGATGGCTGCATTGTTTTTAACAGCAGTCTTTCTTTGTTGCTATTAATAATATTGTTGATTTTTTTAAAATTGTACTTGTTTTAATATTTTGAGAGTGCTGTCATTTTTGTGAGATGTATTAAAAACACCTATAGTTGTTCCTCAGGGCTGGATGTTATGTGTTATGTTGGTTACATTATCATGTTTAGCTTTTAACCTTATTACTGTTCTGGATCCCTGTAAAGCTGCTCAGAGTCAGGCATGATTAGAATAGTGTATGAGCCTAGTAAAACAAATAAATTCCCTAAAGCAGCTGTGCCTTTTCCTAGGATCATGTGTCAGCCCTCGTGTTCTGCATAGCCATATTGATTACCCTCTTTTGTCTATTCTTGGAGCATTAACTATTATAAGAAATTAATCAGGTTATTTGTTCCAGAATTTAATACTTTAGTCAGTATAATAGCTGATAGTTCAAATAGCTTACATTCTGTCCTTGTGATTGTTACTGAAACAGGTTTGTCTGTGTTTTCTTAATTTCATTGTTAGTTATGAGTGGAGAAGGAGGTTAGATGTAAGAAATGACTTGCTGAAAAAGGATAAGGACCTGACTTGACAAAACACTGCCATGCATATTGTTTTATACCATTAGAGGCATTTGAAAAATCAATTGTGATGCTGCACTGGTTCTACAGAGCCCAAAGATTTCTCAGTACTTCCCAGATTTCTGGAAAAACAGCTTGCCTGTCATTACTAATATGCTTCTGCAATGCATAGCCAGAATTTTAAATAGGTTACAGATTTCACTCTTGGTTATTCAGAGCTACGGCCAGTGCTCTTTAAATCCTGGAACATGCTCAGAATTCTGTCCAGTACTTAGGAATTAAGCGGAAGGTATGTCAGTGCAGAAATTGGAAACATCTATGGTGGAAGACATATTCTGCAAACATTTGCTATGGGTGCTCTGTAATCATGAAGAAAATAATAAATGTGAAGGGAGATCCATCCTTCCTTCATTTCCAACCAGTTTTTCTGTTTGCTTTCTTATATCTTAGCAACCTCCATCTTAAAAAGGCAGAAACAGTTGCGTAGGAAGAATGTGCGTTTTGACCAGGTGACTGTGTACTACTTTGCAAGGCGTCAGGGATTTACCAGCGTTCCTAGCCAAGGGGGCAGTTCCCTGGGCATGGCCCAGCGCCACAACTCTGTCCGCAGGTATACCCTTGGTGAATTTGCCCAAGAGCAGGAAGTGAATCACCGTGAAATCCTTCGAGAACACCTGAAGGAAGAGAAACTTCATGCCAAGAAAATGAAGGTAAGGTTTTGGCAGGCAGAAAAGTCCCTTCTGATTTGCAGAATTTTGGGTAGTGTAGCTTGGCCATATTTTGATGCACATGCAGCTAATACAACAACGTTTGAATACCTGTAGTCCTTTTTCAATCTTTAATAATTAGTTCATATCAGGCCTAGTTGTGGGAAGTAGTAGAAGAGACCTAGATGATCATCTGTTCTTTTGTGCATTTTCTAGGCTCTTGTTTGTCTGTCATGCTCTGTGGTAAGATAATAAGAAATAGCATTCCAAATATACCCTCCTTATTTTGCATTTTGGTTTTCTTTCCTGGCTAATCCATTATGTTAATTCTGCACTCCAAACTGAAGCCCATTTTCTCCTGTATTTCCTAGACTACATACAGCCCTCCATCTGAATTAGAATATGAGAAATGCAGTTGGTAATGTGAAAACGAGCATTCAGGAACATCTTCTTGAAGTGAATGAGTGTGAATCTGACCAGAGTTTTCCCTCTGGGGCTTGGTGAGGAAAGGTCAGAGATGAATTTTCTGAGGAAGCTAAAGATTCCCCTCCATCCAGCAATGAAAGGGCCCTCGCAGGCAAGAGACGAGCACTGCTAGTGATGCCAACCGGATTTCTGGCCTCTGTTTTCTGTTAAGCTGATCCACGGGAAGGGTCGGGAACTGCAGTGAAGATCTTTCCCTTTGAGCCTCCTCCAGCAAGCTTCCTATTCCACCCTCCTCCTCCTCCTCCTCCTCCTCCTCACAGTGCCTTCGAGGTTGCCTAGCAACTGGGTTTCCCTTAATGGTATTGAATGCTTCTGTCAAAAAACATGGACATTCCAATCATTCTCTTGCTACCATGACAACCAGCTTAGCAAAAAAGGGCAAATACTTATTCTGGGGTCCTGCAACTGTGGCCTGTTTCTTGGAGTTGGGGAAGGAAACCTGTGTCTGAACTGTCCTGCTTCAAAGTCCAGTTTTGCCTTTATGCGATCCATGCGTGTTCCTTCATATGACACTAGAGGCAATTGTGGTTTTTTTAGTGTATTTAGTTGTATGAATGGGCATCCTATCCTGGATGCCACCCCAGTCCTTGTAATCTGTGGTGGGGTATGTCTGAAAAGAAGCGTATAATCTGGGAAGCTGTTCGTACATTGTGCTTCTTCCAGTCTCTGTGGCTGTAAAACTAGAATATTTGGTTAGAACAGATCATTGGGATAACATCAACAATAGCTGAGAAACATTTTAATCTAATCACAGCAAACGGGCACCTCCCCACCCCCAGAAGACACTCCAAGAAAGTAGTTGCAGGTTTGGTAATAACAATACCGCTATGGTGTTCCTGAACCCTATGGAAAACATTTGATGTGCATGCTTTCTCCAAAACATGAAAGTTTTGTATATTCTCCGTAGGACTTGGCTTTCTGAGAAAATATTTTCCCCCATCAGTCGGTTAGTGGCATAGAAATGTTGAAGCTCCTAATGAGCTACGTTTTAAAGGTTTCAGTTCTAATATTTGTCATTTCTTGTCGTTTTTAATGGCAGTCTGCTTTCTCGCATATCTGAGCCCTTATTCACCCACCTTCCAAAGCTAATTAGTTATCTGACAAAGCCTACATCATCTTTTTTTCCTCTGCTGCTATGTCTCTGCCAAATACACCTCACACGTGTCTTCTCCACTCTAAAGTTTGGAAGGGGAACAAATGTGTACTCTGTACAGCAGACAGTGAGGGGTTTTTTGGTATGAGGCACAAAGCAGCCAAGTGTACCTTCTGCTTTGCCCTTGAGGACAGGCTGTATCTGCTCGTAGAAAGATTATTGTGCTTTCCACATGGCCGGTAATGTGAATTGTAATGTCTGTTTCATCCGTTTGGTGTAAGAAACACCAAGCTGCAAGTCCGTTTAACGTCTCAGCAAGGTTGTGCCTCAATGACTGGACCAAGGTCACCTCAAACCTAGCACGGTTCTCGAATGCCCAAATCCAAGCTCCAGCGGTCACACTGACCACTTCCCTGTGAACCCAGAGGAGACAGGGCTGCAGTGCTCAAGCAGAGAGTTCAGCTCCAACCTCAGTCCTTGGCTGTGTTGCATCATGTCTCTGAGGAATGGCCCTCTGTAATACCCTGGTTAGTCTGATGAAATACTCCTCCTTGCTTTGTTTTGGCCATCGATATTTTTTTAATGTTGAGTTTTTATTGAATTTCAGAAGGCGTATGCAAAACAAAATACATTTTAAACAACTAGGCAAAAGGGAAAAAGCAAAATTTGAGGTGCAGGCAGTAAGGGAAAAAGCTGCAAAAAAGAATAACCTCCAACTTTCTTTGGTACAAAGATACAAACATAAAATGAGCAATTCTTGATGCTGGCTGTAGCAACATGCCCAGACGGGAAAAAGGCCACTTGGCTTATTGTGCTCAGCCCCATACGGCTGAGGGTGAGGGACAGCGTTCTCTGTCAGTACTAAATTAATTTTAGAGCAGTAGATTTCATATAAGTCTCAAAAGTTATGCATGGATTGTTCCTAGGAAGAAGTGTGTAGCTCAGGATTGTACAGAATCCTTTGTCTTCTACCACTTCTGAAAGAACTTGATTCTGCAGTTTGGTAATATTATAACCATCCTTTTCTCTTTATCTTTCGGTATTCTTATACCTATTACCTGTAGGGACAAATATATGAATTTAGCAACTATATGAATGGTAGCAAATCCTGGTTGAAAATGTATTTGGGGAAAAGTGGCTTCTTATTAAGAAGGCTTCTTATTAAGTGGAAAATCCTAATCTGAAAGACCTGTTCCCCTCATGCTCCTGGGGATGGGAGTGTTTGCTGTGACAATCACCCACTAGCCTTACCGTCTTAATTACTGCCTCCAATCAAGAGGGAGGTGTATTAAATATGTTCACCACCTTGAATTTATTGTTTATAAAAAATAAACAATTATTAAAATAAATAAGTGCTCAGGTAGTCCTTGACTTACGTCCACAACTGGAACCAGAATATCCATTGCTAAGCAAAGTGGTTGTTAAGTGAATCATGCCATTTTACAACCTTTCCTGCCATGGTTGCTAAGTGAATCACTGCAGTTAAGTGAAACATTTGGTTGTTAGGTGAATTCTCTCATTGATTTTGCTTGTCGAGTGGAAAGGATGGAAATGGTGATCAAGTGACCATGCTGCAGCAGTTGTAAGTGCAAGGACTGGTTGTAAGTTGAGGATTACTTGTAACATATATTCACTGTGCAAATAACATCATAACACAAAGTTTAGTAACTGATAAACATTACAGAGCCAAAATGAAATATTTAAAGCATCATAGTATATGTTGGTGAGAAAGGATTCTTCATGCTTTTAGATGCATGAATTTGACCTAGAAATGTCAAATTCAGACCTGGGATTTTTGCCTGAAAAATGTGTTATCTGTATGTATATCTCCTCTTGAGTTTTGGAAAAAAATGAAATCTACAGGGTTGTATGGAGGTAACCATTGATCAAACCATGTTTTGAAATATCCCACCCATAGTAACCCAAATGATATGAGTGTCTTCCTCTGAGACAATTCTTTGTGAAGGTGCAGACTTTAAGGATTGATGTATTGGATAAAAATTAAAGAGGTGGATATGAAGCTGGGGAATGTATGAATGACTGTGCAAAGAGCTAACTACCATCCCTTAATGGATCATGATCTGCTTGCATAAGCCAACAGTTGGTTTGATCAAACAAAACCCATATTTTCAAACAAAACTGTGGCTTGTATGCTAGCTTGAAGGCTTGCATATGCAATGCTGGACCATTGTCAGAATTTACCCCCATTCTCTTGGGCTGCTGGGTTGTTCAAGGAAAGGAGAAATGAAAGCCCAGAACGTGACTTAATGGTGCTCCTGCCTGTGCATATGAAGCTGGATCACTGTTAGAACTTGTTCCCTTTCTGCCCAGACAAGACATTAAAAGCAGCTTATTCAGGGAGAACAGAAGCAAGCTTTTGTATTATTCCTGCTCTGATAGTGTTGAAAGCTGGATCACTGTCAAAACTCAAGTTTGGGAAGAATCAGAATGTGGAAGAAACGGGTGACACTTGCAGCCCAGTTAAACCCAGGGAAATCATTTTTTTGTTTTTTTGTTTGTTTTTTTTTGTTTGTTTTTCTCAGACTGCAAAGCTGATGGGATTTCAGTTTCAAGATTAACTTTGCTGGCATCTGTGTCTGTGTGTTCTCTGTTCTTTCCCACACCCTACCCTAAGCTGACCAAGAACGGGACTGTGGAGTCGGAGGAGGCTGACGGTTTAACGCTTGAGGATGTCTCTGATGATGACCTTGATGTAGAGAACGTGGAGGTGGATGACTACTTCTTCTTACAGCCACTGCCTACTAAGCGGCGGCGAGCTTTACTTCGAGCCTCTGGTGTTCATCGCATCGATGCAGAGGAAAAACAAGAACTTCGGGCCATCCGCCTGTCAAGAGAGGAATGTGGGTGTGACTGCCGGCTGTACTGTGACCCTGAGGCCTGTGCCTGTAGCCAGGCTGGAATTAAATGCCAGGTCAGTGGGGAAACCGCTAGGCTTTGGCCTGAACTATATCTCCTCTTGCCTCTGTGTCTTTGATATGGAGAGGTATCTGATATAGAGAGGTGTCCGCTCAAGCCCTACTTCATGTGTTGAGTCTGAGTTTAGTAGTTAAAGAGAACTACTGTCTGCCCATCTAGAAGGGTCTTAAGGATGTAGGATATACTGTCTCCTTAAATGATCAAAGACTAAAGTTAAAAAAGAAGTGAATAATTCAGGAGGAAAGATTTTGCTTCGGTTTATAGAGAAAAGCAAATGGCAAGATGTAGCCGGTCTCTGGGATGGAGAACTAAAGATTCTTGAGAAAACCGTACTGGCTTTCCAGGGTGGTATAGAGTTACAGTAATTATATATATGGAATCCAATGTTGTTCTGCTTCCCTCTATTGGCTGCTATATGAAATGAGTGCTTGAAAGAAACTGCTCATATATTAACATAAGTTGCTTCTTTTTTGATTCCCAACCTCAAAGATACTTGGTAATTTCTCCAGAACTAAATGTCATGCTCTGCATTGTTCTCATCTACAAAATTTTGTTTTTTCTGTGGAATTCGTGCATTGGCATTTCTGCTCTTAATATTTTCTTGGCACAGTAATATTCTCTATCTTTCTCTCTTTTCCACAATATCTTTTATGTACTAAATGTGTAGCTCTGGTAAAAGAATTTCAGGTCCTATTTCCTGAATGTGCTTTTGTCCTGAAAGAGCGTTTGTTTGAAGTGTCACAGAGCATCTTCTTTTTTTCACAATAGATTATTTCTTTTGATTCTCCTTGAAATGCAAGTTTTAGAGGTAGGTAAATTGGGGAAGAAATTGAAATGCTTGAGGGCTATCTAGCCAGTTGCTTTTAATGGCTTGCGTGGATTTTACTTTTCCATCTAACTTGATTTTCCATCTGTTCACTTGTTCTCACTTTAGCCGAGCTTTCATCCTTCCAGTCATTTCCTCAGTTTTCACACTAGACACAGTTTCACTGTCCTTCGCTTCCCCCACCTAGGTAGACCGAATGTCCTTCCCATGTGGCTGTTCCAGAGATGGCTGTGGGAATATGGCTGGGAGAATTGAATTCAATCCCATCCGGGTGAGGACTCACTACCTGCACACCATTATGAAACTAGAGCTAGAGAATAAACGGCAGGTGAGCCGGGCCCAGGTTCTGGATGAAGAGACCCCTCATAGCTCCGGCAGTGACTGGCTGGGAAGCCAGCCCCCAGAGACACAAGATTTCCAGGAGTTCATGGCGGAGAATGAAACAGCAGTTATGCATCTTCAGACAGCTGAAGAGTTGGAGCGGCTGAAGGCTGAGGAAGACTCCAGCAGTGGCTCCAGCATGGAAAGCCTTGGGGTGTGCATTTTAGAGGAGCCACTTTCTGTCTCTGAAGGGATGTGCCCAAGCCTTACCACACCAATCCTCATTCAAGCTCAGCTGCCTCCGGGTTCCTCTGTTCTGTGTTTCACGGACAGTTCTGAGCAAGGCAGCTCAGCTGAGGGCCCCCAACCCTTCTTGAACAATGGGCCTGTTGTATACTATCAGGTTGACCAAAGGTCAGTGCTGGGGGTGAAGGGGGAAAGCAGAGCAGAGGAGCCTGAGGGACCCTCTCGTTACACAGATGAGAAGGAGCTAAGCATCTACTCTGTCCCTGTTACTTCACTAGTGTCTTGCAGCAGAGCCACAGCCACCAGCAATGTAGAAACAGAGAAGGCTACTGTATCTTTTGAGTCCCTGTCTTCTGAAAGCTGTCAGCCTGAAGTTCCTCTGCCAAGCTTGCCACTCCACACAGACGTGCCACAAGACAGTTTGCAGCCCCAGAACATGATGCAGCAATCTCCAGAGAGGGCCTGTGAGCTCCCCTCTTCTGAGGAATGCTCTTTGGGACCTGTTCTGACTGTGTGACAATTTCATCTTGATGTTTATTTATTGACAATGTTTTTATCAAATGGCCACAGCCATTAGGAATTGTTTAATATTGGGTGGGGGAGGAAAAGAAGAGGGGCTGCTTTGTGTGAGCTCCACTATATAAGGACCTAAAACAAGCACTTATGGCTGCCTCAGTGTAGGAGGATGTCTATTAGTTGGGCAGCCTCTTGGTTCTGAAGAGGTTGGACCCATAGACAATGGAACTTTGTAGGGGAGGCTTTACTCCATCCTACAAGGACCAAACGTGAATGTGTCTCATGCAAGCAATAGAGCAAAGCTGCCTTTTCTAAAGCACTGGATGGGTTGGAGGGCAGGCAGAAGAGAACATTGTTGCTGCTTCATGACATCTATCAGTCTCTATGCGTGGTGAAATCTCTCCTTCCAGTTGCTCATCCCAAGTGAAGCTGCTGCCGCCGCTGCCCATCCCCTTCTGTCACTTTCAGTGCTGTGTCTTGGTAATGGTGACCTTACTTGCTTGAACTGCTCTAACCAGTTACACAGCTTAAGCTCTGCAACCTCTTATTTATGTGACATTTACTGCCCTTCATTCCCTGGAAGAATACCATATATTTTTTAAAATTTACTATGAATTAACTTTGATCATGACTAGCTACACCTACAGTTTGGCATGCAACTGTCTGACAAAATATTTTTCATCCTGGAGCTTCTGCCCCCAGCAGTAGCTTCATCCAAACATGTTCACAGACCATTTTGTTGGCCTTTGCTGGGCCTGATTATTTAAAAAAAAACCTGAATGTTTACGGACATTGTGTGACTCATGACCTGTCACTGATTCTCTGATCCCAAGCTGATGTTTGTCACCTCCGATTAGAACCCCTCTGGAGGATCTGATTCTGTGAGCACTGAATGCCGTAGGATCAGGTGGGATCTAGCTTCCTTTTGAAAAGAACTGCCAGTTTGGGTAGGCAGGGAATTCTACAAAGTACTTAACAATCTTCCCCCTAGTTTTATTAATCCATTTTCTCTTTCAGTCTTTTCCATTCTAGTTGCACAAGAATTTGGAGGTGATGTTGAAAGTTTTCTGTTCCCCTGCTCCTTGCTTAGCAACCTAGCATTCTGGGTGACTTGAAAGGACACCGAGTTTGTGTGCAGTAGAACTGCAGCCTGCTGGGTCACAAGCATCAGGGGTCAGTAAATGTGCAATAAGGTGGCACCTGCAATCCCCCCTCCTAGGGAAGTGTGTACTTAATTGTTCCAATTGGTCTTGGAATAAAAGGAGAAAGGATGTTCTTAGAGCTACCACTTACCCCTTTGACCACTTTCCTCACCATAGGATAACAAAAGCACTTTTCTCTTCCAGCCTCCTGGGCATCCTTGTCGTCTTCTACCTTGTAGTAAACAGGAGATGATCGTTACCTTTCTCTGTAGTTGCCTGTTCTGACCCAGCTCATGGTACAGCCTTGTGATCTATCTCTAAATGGACCGGGGCTTAGCAAGAACCAATTTTCCTGTATTTAGGAATCTTTCTTTTTTCAGACTGCTCAAGACCAACAATGACTTGCATAAAGGCTTCTGGTATTTCAACTACCCATAACTTTTTATGCATAAGAGAGGGTAGGATTTAAGTAGCCTGTGCAAGGGATATACTGTATGTCCTTATCAAAACCTGCCTTCCAGCTGAGAATTAACAAGGGTGTCATCAGAACTTAAATAGGGTTTTTTTTTAGGTAAATAGATGTATGTAGATGCTGGGCCATATACATTTCTAGATGCTGATCCTGGAAAGATTAGTAGGCTTGGGCTTATGTCCTGGGAGTAGGCAGAACAAGAAAGCTCTGGCAGTAACCATGTCTAACTTAATTCTTGGCAATAGTCAAATGATCAGTGGTAAGTTATCGGTACTGCCAGTGCATCTAAAAAATCTATCCTCCTGAAAGTGACTCTAAGGTAAAGCAAGGACAAGCAAATGCTATGTAATTGACTGCTACTGACATGCAACACCATTCCAACCCATGAAGTCCTGCTTAGGCTTCAGAACAGATTATATTGCAAAGACTTTAGTACTAAACACCAGTCTGAATTTCATTTTATTTCACCCAAGCTCTCCCTGTGCTGATTAGCATATAGTGTACCACCAGGGTTCCCGTGCTTTGCCAGATTGCAAAATACCTAATTGCTTTCTCATCACTGCTTCTCAACAGAGGATTGTTTAAAAGCAATGCAATGTTCAGTGGGCAAATGTCTCCTTTTATACATTTTAAAATGTAAGAGGATGAACGTGCAGCCTTAAAATATCCATAGTCCTTTTTCTTGTCTTTAAAAATCTACACAATATTGCTGCATGACATACACAATCTTCCTTATATACTGGGTCTCATCCTGAGGGGTGTTTAGGCTTTTATTCCATGCCACTTTACCCCCAGACTACTGTTGGATTTGAGGATCCATTGGTGACTTTAGGAGGAATCTTCCCTAGTTCTCACATTTGTAGTTTACAAAAAAAATGGTGCTATAAAAAGCTATAGATTTTCAAAGGCAGCTGATCCCAGTTGCAACTCTCACTGTAGCAAATGAGAAAATACAGCTCAGAAGAGAAGGCAGTTAAGTCAAACATCTCTTATAAATTTTTCAAGATCTGAAAGCACTTTAGATATATATAATGTCCCCATAATTGCTTGCTTCTCTATACAACTACAGTGACAATAGACACTGTATGTTTTGAGAGATGATGCACTTGTCTTTTTTCTGTATTCCTACGCTGTTCCAACTATACTCTTGTAGCCCTGAATTAGGATTGAATTAGCCCTGAGTTGTGCTGTAGATCTATCTGGTCTAATGTAGTGGCTAAAACCAGAGGCTTTGCTACCTTTAACTTTATGGTGTTATTCTGGGGATTGGGCATGATCAGCCCTAAAATCAAGTTTCAAATGGGGCTTGCCTCAATTCTTGCAGATCTGACAGTATAAGACCCTCCTCCTGTTGAGTGCTTAAGCTGTTGCACCCTTTGGCTGCATGCCAACACTGACATATGGTTCGGAGAAATAACACTTTCTGAAAATGGAAGCAGCTTCACACTTAAAATACCAGAATTCCATTTTTATAATGCAGAAAACAGTTCTCATGACTGACATTCCAGGATGCAATGATTAATGTAATAGCTTGGAAGAAACTGAATACTAAAATACTACATTCTCCCCCAGAGGTATAACTAACTGGGAAGAAAGCAGAAGCTCACATAGCATCTGAACTAATTAGATGTTACACCAGCTTTGTGCCATTTCCATGAGAGCATTTAGTTATGACAGAAAAGACAACAGTAAATGCTACTTGTAGGAAAATGGCTAGAAAAACACTCCTTCCTGAGCAGTATGAAAAAATTAAGAATGGGCATTGATCTCAAATGACATTTTATTTCTAAATCCTATACTAGAGACTGGCTTCTCAGACAGCTTTTGTTGTAAAGAATGTTCTTTAATGCAAAAAGGTCTGTTCTCTGTCTCCCTTTTGTTACTAAGAACAAAACTATTTTTCTTACTCTGATGTGGTGGTACATTCACCTGCTTTCTCTCCCTTCCCCTTCCCTTCTTTTGGTGCTACTGAACTGTTTACAAGACAGCCCTTTTACTACCTGGAAGAGATTCTATTAACTAAGCCCTGGTCTGACATAACTGGTACCAGCCCTGTCCTCTGTCACTTGCAACTGGTAACTTCATAACTCTGCTTTTCTGCAGGAAATACACAGGTGGCATTTTCAATGTGAATCCAAAGCTTGTCAGGTCCTTTACATTTTGTTTTGCCTTTTGTGTTCTTTTCATTGTGATAATGCTGTATTTAAAGAGGATATTTAAGTGTAAAAACAAATAAATGCGTAAACTTACACCAAGTGGATTTTATTCTCAAAATTGTAGTTGCCTTATATTGTTTCAGACCTAGCATGCATGCACAATATGTTCCTTCCCTTTCACAGCTTTTAACTAAAATGCAACATGATTAACATTTGCAGAGTCTGCATTTGTAAAACAAAAGTGTCCGCCTAAAGGAACTAAGCAACACAGAGTATGTGCAACATTCCATCATAGTGGGGAGATTCTGCATTGGATCATCATACCTTTCTAAGGTAGTTTTTGCAGTTTAGCTTGACTTTGTTTTCTACAAATCTACCAATTTATCTCATACTGAAACCTTGTGGAAAAATCTTTTCACATATCAAGGGTTTATTCCCTTGTATAGATTTTATTCCAAAAAGACTGATATTACTTGGAGTAAGGTATACACAAACAAAGACTAGGGTCATGAACTTAGTGGTCATTTGTTATTTTAAAGGAGAAATAACTATTCATAGCTTTGGAGTTTCCATTAATTTATTAATCAAGCTCAGGTACTCAAGAGGATTCATAATACTGATGTATTAACAGAATGACCTCAACATTCTACAATGAAAAGAGTGATGCATTGTTTGTTAGCCATCTTTAATGGTAAATATTTATCAAGTAAATACATTTAATAAGCACATTTCTCACACATTTTATGATTAGCTCAAATATACACTTCCTCTTTAACTTGCATATTTTGTCCAGAATTCCAGCTTCTGGTGTATTACATGCAGTCTAATTTCTTCCCCCACTAAAGGATTTTTAAGTCTGCTACACTTGATAATATTAAAAAAATATCCCTTCAATGTTATGGATCCTGGGAAACTGCAGAAGATAGAGTCTTCCCTTTTGACAGCAGTGAATAGCACCATCTCACCTGCCCCCTCCCAGTCTTTTGCTGCTTTTGGTCTTTACTACTAATCCTGAAAAATCAGCATCAAAAAGGAGAAAAATTGTGTGTTGTGAGGCAGCTAGATGGAGACAGGCTTTAGCTTCAATATTGGCCGCCTAACCTTTTGAACCAATTCCCTCTAACAATTGCAACTGGAGAGAAACACATTCCCCAAAACATGTCAAGACAAAGGAGATAAACAATTGACATTACACATGTGGATCTCTCCCTTAGCTGGCAAGACTGAAAGCATAGAAACCGATACATGATTTTGACAAAGTACATTTAGCAAATACAGTGCATTGTACCGATGTATGTCTGCAATTGTTCACTTTTGTTTAATTTTGCACTGCTTCCTAGCCAATATGAAACAAATTACAGCCATTTGAAGAAGTAGATATGTCTTTCTAGCACAAGAGTTTGCCTCAAGCACTAATAAAATTTTGAACTGACAAGCCTGAACAGTCATACATTACACTCTGACAATCCAAGAAAGGGGCCTATAAGATCATAACTGAATCAGACTTAAATACAAAGTTTGTGAAATCTACTGCAGAGGCATTTTGTTGTGCGATCTTGGCAATTCTCTCAAAATACTTGTGTTTTATTCATGCTGCAATGTTTCTTCTATCGACACCTCTACACTAACAAATCCATGGAGTTCCTTCTGATGGATTTTTGATTCCCCATTTTTTTGAGTCAATGAAAAAAAACCTCATCCAACAGTTAATATACAGCACATAATAATCCAGAACAGGCTGTTTCAAGTTAGCTCTTGGAAGAAGGTGTGAAGTTGGTAGAAAGTAAGACCATCGCATGTGCCAAGAGTGAAGTCTCAGAGTCTGAAAAGATAATAACTTTCTATTGCACTGGATTATATTCTTAAAACATTTTAATACTATAACTGATTGCTAGAAGCTGCTTTGGTGTATAGAAAAAGGAAGGAGACAACTCAATTTAGAATGACGCCCCACCCCCTCAGAAAGACTAGGAAGAACTAGACGCATCTGCTTCACTTACTGTATTTTCAGTAAATTTGAGAAAACCTATTTTAAAAGTAAATTATTTGTATACAGAAGGTTAAATACAATTTTATTTTTGTGTTTTTTTTTAGCTAAAGTTCTCACTATTTTTATTGCTAGAATACCAATCATTCCTGGTATTGCAATCTAAGTATTTTTCTATTTACAATCTTCTCTGTGGCCTCTCTTACCATGCATCAGTCCATTTGTCTCTTATTTTTTTGTAGCAATGTCACAGCTTCTGACATGATAACTTCCCACCACAACTTGATACTCATTATACAGGCCAAAGCCCTGACCCATATTCTCCAAAAGTAGCCACTCTTTCCAGCATGATCCAGCCCCATTACTCAGATTTTGGGAGAACAGCTTGTTCTAGGTTCCTAAACTGAATTATTACTGAGGTAATATAAAAGGGTGCACAGAGCAAGATGCTGGGCTTGACAGCCAGAAGTTTGACAGCTCGAGTTCAAGACCCAAGAGCCACCACGTAATGAGGTGAGCTCCTATTGTCTGCCTAGCTCCTGCCAACCTAGCAGTTTGAAAGCATGTAAAAATGCAAGTAAATAGGTACCACCTTTGGTGGGAAAGGTAACAGCGTTTTGTGTGCCATGGCATATAGTCATGCTGGCCACATGACCATGGAAGCATCTTTGGACACACTGGCTCTTAGGCTAGGAAATGGAGAAGAGCACCACCCACCCCTAGAGTCAGCCATGACTGGTAGGGAAAACCTTTACCTTATATAAGATGGAGTTTTGCTGTAGTAGCATTTGCCACAAAAAGGCCATGTCTTTGATAATTTTTGTATTAATTAAAATCATGGTTTTGATGTGCTTCTTTGAACTACTTGAACTTGATGCCTTTTGTTGTTCAGTCGCACAGTTGTGTCTGTCTCTTTGCAACTCCATGGACTGCAACATGCCAGGCCTCCCTGTCCTGCACTGCCTCCTGGAGTCTTCCCAAACCCACGCCCATCACATTGACTATGCTATCTAACCACCTCATCCTCTGCCGTCCCCTTCTCCTTTTGCCTTCAGTCTTTCCCAGCATCACAATCTTTTCCAACAAGTCCTCTCTTCGCATTATGTGGCCAAAGTACTTTAGCTTCAGATTCAGTATCTTTGATACCTTTTACAGTTAAATCAATTTTTCAAAAGGATTAACAACTTTATTCATCCCTTAATAGTGTCAAGAATGTGGATTTGTATATTTCAAGAAATGTGACATGTTTTTATCCTGCTGCATAATTAAGCCTAAGGAGGGAAATATTGGTTGTGTATTTGCTCAGTCAATCTTTATTTTATGTTTTAAAATACTTCAACAACTTAAGATTGTAAATGACTAGAATTCATCTCCTTTTTGAGTTTATATTGCCACATGAAATATCACATCTCCAAAAACTCACGGTTAAGCTGCCAATTAAATACATACTGAATTTACATTTTTTTAAATCACTGTTTTAAATTTAAAGGCGACTTGGAGAAAAATGGAGATCAGGGAAAATGGTAAGAGAACATATTAATGAAAAATGGTATGAAAGATACTGAAACAAGCTAAGCTCGACTTAATTGGCTTCACCTGAGATTTTGATCTTGTTTGAAGATTTTCTTCTGTTCAGAAGCTTTAAATTTTAATAAAAATGGAAACTGAAATTTTCAGTTTCTGAATTTTTATTAAACAACAGTAGGAAGAGCACTCAAAAATGTAAGGTATCACCAGAATTAAATGTTGCGGTGATTCATCTTGAAACATGCACATAGAACATTTAGATGGAGACTAGATAAGATTAGATAAAGCCCTCCAAGAATCTAGCTGACAATACATATTGATATTACCTAGATAATATATTGATAACATACTTGTGGATTCTTCGGAGAATCCTTGTTTTCTGCCAAAATTTTCCAACTTGTTCAGTGTTACTTGTTCAGTGTTTGGCATTTATCACTGCAGAAAGTTTTCCCTGTCAAACTCCAAGAAATTAAGGTTTGTATTCCAGATAATACCAAGCTAAAATCCTGAAGGAGTTATCCTCTGCTGTGTAGTATGCAGTACCACTTCCCTGACTTTCCAAATCTAAGTTTTTTCTATAGGTAGAAAATAACCATTCATTCAGCAACCATTCAAAGTTATAACAGCGCTGAAGTCAGTCAACTTACAACTAGTCCTCAATGTTTTGGCTATCCCAGCACCTCTGTGTCATGTCATTGTAAACTGGGCACTTAGGAACCAGTTTACACTTATGATGATTGCATCTCACGGTTACAGGATCACTGTTTGCAACCTTTCCTGCTGGCTTTCCACAAGCAAAGTTAATGGGGAAGCTCATGGGGAAAGTTGCAAATCACTTGGGTAAGTTCATTCAGGAGTAGCCAGCCCCACTGTGCCGGGCACCTGGCACCCTCTCCCATCCTGCAGCAGCCACTCTTGCACTGCACTGGTCATCTGTACTATCTTCCTCACCTGGCAGTTGCTACTTAACTGCCCACTGGCCTGCTTGCAAACTGCCTGGAACTTACAATTTCTTGCCAGCTTCCCCGCTGACTTTGGTTGTTGGAAGCTGGCAGGAAGTTGTGAGGAGGTCCTTGCTTAATTATGGCAAGAGGGGTTGCCAGGATTGTCTTTGTTAAGCAGTGTGTTCATGTGACATTGCTTTTTGTGACATTGCTTAGCAATGGAAATTCCAATACCACATGCCATATTTAACTGAGGATTACCTGTATTATCATATGTCACTGTGGTATGGCTCATGACACATGGTAGCTTGGCAGTAATAATCTTAATTATTAAGAAATTTTCCTTTAATGTTCTTGGCTTATCCATGTTAACTCCCCTTTTAGGTTTTATTTCCAGAGACACCTAAGTAGGCAGAGAGGGATGTGTATGCATTTTGATGTGAGAAATTTTCCAGAATAGTTATAATAATAGCCTTCCTTCCAATTGTTCAGCAAATCTTACCTCCTAGTGAAGAAGAGAGTGATAGCCACTGGTTCAACCAGAGCCTACAGGCAGATGGGTCAAGATGAATGGAATTCAAGCCACGGGTATAACAAGCCTGCAAAAATCAGAGGTATTCCTTTGAACACAGCAAGATGCTTTAATTTCACAAACAATAATTCAGTCCAAGAAACAGCTGTGTTGGTGTTCTGTTAGTCACTGCCCTGTTCTAGATCAGAAGCACAAAACCCTCGTTTGCATATAGACCCAAATGTTTGGGACTTGATCTTTGGAATTTTACTGATATTTTTAATAGGAGCCAAATACATCTAGGGTCACTGAGAGAGGGAGCTACTCCCTCTAAATGTGTCTGTCTGCCCAGAGCATTAATGCACCCTCCCTTAGCTGCATAGACAGACAGGCAAACTTCTCCCTCCCTTCCATAACATTCCTGTGCAACTAAAAGCAAGGCAAGCTGTCCATCTGGTGCCCAATATTTTATGCTAAACAAATGTAAACTGGTTTGTTGAATAAGTCATTCCATTATTGCTCAAAGAAAGTTATACGGTTTTCCAACTGGTAACTTTGACCATTACTAATTTGTAAACTGCCCAGAGCCTATGAGAATTGAGGCAGCAGATGAATAAATAATCAGTCCACAGTCAACCACAAAGCTCAATCCATCTCATATATCTTACTACTTGCACTTCTTCATCAGTCAGCTCGCTTACTCCTAGTTTCACCATTGCTTGGTCCAGGTGATGCAGTTCAGATAAATGGCTCCTCAAGCGATTTCTCAGGAAGAAAGATGGCAAGCGAGGCGTCAGAAACAAAACACGACTAAGAACTTTCTGAGGAAAATAAGGCAAAGATAACATTAAAGTGCACAAAGGCTTTCACATCAAAATGTGGAGTGAAGACTATCACGAATCTTCATTTCTGAAAAATATTTAGCCTATGGACAAGACAGCTGGGATGAACAATAATAGCAAATGTGATAGCATTCTTATTTAAATCCAAGCCATTGCTGAATATGGAATTTTAAGATTCATAAATGGGAAGAGACTTAGTTTTCAAAGCCTTTCAGCCAAAGCACATGAACAGGCAGAGCAAATGGTAGTAACAGATTCATCATCAAGGGACAACTAGATTTTTAAACTGTTATCCATTCCTTAAAAGGAAACCTACCACGTGCTGAACTGTGAGCTGTTGGATACCAAAGGGATGCCCCACAAATAAAATTCTCACAGCTTTAAGTTCTGTTACATCTGGGTGAAATCCTTTCTGAATCTTGAAAGAAACAGAAAAACAATGTTTCCAAATAGAAAGTAAGGTGTACACAACTATGCCAACTACAAGTGCTCATTCACCCTCCCACCAGGCTTTTCTTTATCATGTGCCCCATTTGCATCACTGCATTAGGAGATGTGAAGATTAAAATTCTCCCAACACCTTCCTACAACTGTCATCTGATGCCTCTGTACAACTGTGTCATGTAAGACTAGATGCTACCAGAACTTGCTTATTTCTCTTTCCTATAATATATGCCAATATTATTTTATGAAGCATTATGAGGGCATCTACAGTGTCTTTTCACCAGTGTCAAACCATTAAATAACTGAAATATTCTTATACTTTTGCCTACATGAAATGAAGTTATCCAGGATGGCCTATGCATCTGACAGTAGACTCATGCTTATTAATAGAAAAATGTATCTTATATAAGGGTAATTTCTAAAAAATATTTAATTATGCTCTAGAAAAATTGCAGGGGAGTGATTCTCCAGTTTTGTTCATATATTGTACAAGATGTGGCTTACGTATTCATAATTTAGCACAATCTCTGAACCAAACTATTGAGTTTAATGGTTTAGTGTATTGCACTACTAAATTGGAGTAGTAATTTAGAAAAACTAAGTTTAATAAATAATGGCTTTGGATATATTAACTATGCTATGGCAAGAAAAAGAATTAAAAGTTAAGAAATGGAACATTAGGCAGCTCACAAAAAAATTAAAAGTCTTAATTTTTAAGAATAACCTATCACTTAAAAAAGACTGCTTATTTGTCACTGGAGGTTTTTGGAGAATGAGATACCTTTCTGCAGAGATATAGCATCTGTTGGCGAAGCTGAAGATCATCTAGGAAGTGAGATAGATGTGTTAGACCATCAACCACTTCAGTATATGCCTCCCTCCTCATATTGTGGTAAGTGTTCAGAAACTCAGCCTGTTGTTTAGGAGTCCAGAAGTGGCGCATTAAGAGCTGTCTTGGGAATAAATACCTTGGGAAGGAGACATTGTTAGAAGAAGTGACTTACTTCTAAACCATGACAACCAACAAATACAAGTTTAGAAATGTATGAATTAAGAGTCAAACCTAGGCCAAAGAAACCCAAAAGTTGCATCAAAAATGGATTTTACAGCTTCCACCAATAGCATAAGCTTTTACTTAATTTCCACTAAGGGAGAAGCAAACAGCAATCTAGAAATTGTAACCATGGCCTTAAAACCAGAAATCCTGTGGAACTCTTCCTTTGGAAATTTAACCAGGTCTTGCCCACAAACTTTCAAGTTATCTTCATAGTGCTGCTGAAAACCTACTTAAGAAACATGATATCTTACATTTTCAACATAGCCAATAAAGCTTTTTCTACTGTGTCCTGGCAATACAAATAACCTTTTTAAATTTGGTTCCTCTGTCTTCAGGAAAGCTACTCAGAAAATTCCAGTCTTTGGAATTTTCTTCCCAGATGCCATATTTTAGGTGCCAGGCCAGATTTACCTTGATGATTCCATTAATAGCAAATGTGATTCTAATTTGTAACTTGTTCTACTTTGCAATTTTACTACTGTTTTCCAATGTTTTATATTGCTTATAAGCCATCTTGCTCTCATGAAATATGGATGGAAGGTTTAATACATGTATCCTGTACTTGTGGAATATATTCCATATCCTATTCTTGAACGGCCCCAGGCTTTATCAGGAGACAGAGCGGCTTTAATTGTATTTTAATCCAAATCTGATATAGCTAATTATCTTCAGGTTCTGCTTCCTCTTCTGAAAAAATGTACAGTGTTTTGCAAGGACAAATTAGCCTGTCATTCCCCCCATATTCAGCTATAAAAGTGAGAACAAATTTACTCTATTCATGCCTCTTTTATTAACACTTCCAAAATATTTTTTTAAAAAAGATTATGAAGAAACAGGGCAGGAAAAATGTCTGTTGAGACAGTGCTTTTGCTTACACAATTTTTTTCCATTAAACATTTCCCAAATTATCAAAATTGTCCTTTTCTTTAAAAACTGAGCATTTTAAAGCATTTAGCAATAATGACAGGAGAGAAGACAAAAGGGCTGTATTCCAAATTATTCTTCAGAAATGCTGTAAAAAATATGACAATTATTTGTAGTCTCAGCATCAGTGTATATGTAAGAACAGGGGATTATAACTAGCCAAATGCACAGATTGAAAATATTTAGGTTCGAACATTTTTATTACGTTTAAATATATTCTTCTACAGTTTATTTTTGTAGCTGCTAAAATATAAGCCATGCTGTAATAATTCTACTCCACAAGCCAGGAATAATGCATGTAAATGGCGATGCATGCCCCAAAATTTCCAGTCATGCACTTATATAAAGCTAAACAACCCCTTGAGTCAAACTTTATCCATATATTTTGACAACCATACAGAAATGGCTTGTCACTAATTTTTTCTAGAATCTTATTTCAAGTCACTTCTTTAGACATGGGATTCTTTGGAAATCTCTAATCCCAGTCCTAACTTTCCCAATAAAGTTTTAAGGATGCTGCATCTAAACAGAGACAAAGTTCTACTTACATAAACAAAAGAACGAAATAATTGGCGAAGGGTGGAAGAGAGAGAATCCCAACAGGAATGGCTTTAATAAGGTCTCTGCGAAACTATAAGAACAATACATAGTTACTGTTGTTGTTAATTGCTAGAGACCCCCTTAACAATGCAGGAAACTATTACAATTGGTCATTTTTAGCTCTTCAGTCTTTTAAGTTATTGTAATTCCTGTAGAAACTTCTATTTTATACCACACTTTTACAATTGTTATAATTACAATATTGATATTAAATATAGTTTACCTCTATATTTAATGATACAGTGATTTTTTTATTACATGATAGAACAAGGAACTGGTGAGTAAACCCTTTTTTGGGGAACTTTCTGGATAAGGACGAGACGAGAGATTGCCCATACATGCTCTGGATGACTGCTCCTCATGAGGAGACTGCAGGACAGTGGTTTGTCCATGGGTCTGAGTGCTGGGAGATGAAGGATTAGCCATCTTGCTCATAACTGCAGTGGAGTCTTTTAAAAACAATAAGTTCACAAATCTCCCTTTCAGAAATTGTCTATTAATCATCTTAAAGCTACTTGAAAAGTTACAGGTGAGTTTAACTTCAACTCTGAATAAAAGGAAAATTATAAGCTTAGAAACTAAAAGAATTTGAAATAAACAGCAAAAAGTTAAATAAGATTTTGATTTAAGAAAGCAGTTAAATTTGAAATACTGACTTTTACTGTAAGATTTTGGAATTAACTGTAAAAAATGAATAGCTTGTGAGAACCAAATTTATTTTTGTGATCTATGGTTATTGTAAATCACAACAAAGATAAGCAACTTTATGATTTTACAAACTGGACAATAGAGGGAACTAAAGATTCTAATTACAAGGGGAAAAATACAAGCCTGCTTTTGGTGTGGTTAGTTCTATGACTTACAAAATGACACAAAACGTCATAACACTGGAAATATTAAAGGAGATCTTTGAAGAATGAAACTGGAAATTAGTACCTATGATATCAAGTGGTAGTAATGATATCTGAATCTATGAATAAACTATGTCCAGAAGATGTTATTGAAGGAATGACAGATGTGGAGCAAATTTTTTCTGAGAAGACAGAGAAAATACTAAGAAACTACAAATCAAAAGTCAAGAGAATGATTTGGAAAAGGATGGTTTACTGGATATACAAAAGAAATTGGCGGAAGTTTTAAAAATTAAAGGGGAAATACCAATGACAACCCCCCAGTGAGGCACTACCTTGCTGTGGTTGAGGGGCTTGTGTGCTCTGAAGATGAGAGCCATGTCAGAGATTCAACCATACTGGACAGGTCTCATCAGAGGAGCCAGACAAAAGAGTGCCTCCCTCCAATAAAAAATATGAGATATAATTTATAGAAATCCATATCGGCTCAATCATCACCTGGGTTAATAAGGACCGCACTTGATGTTGTTGGGGTTCCTGGACATCTGGTGAAAAATGGGCTACAGGATTCCAGTGGAGAAAGAAATGGCAACCCACTCCAATACCCTTGCCAAGAAAACCCCATGGACAGTAACAAAAGGCTCAAAGGCAGGATGCCAGGAGATGAGCCCCTCAAATTGGAAGGAATTACAAGTAGCTCCAGAAAGTGTAAAGTGGCTGGGCCAAAGCCAAAAGGAAGCCATTATGGTCATAATTTGTCAGTTATAAAGGAGGTCACTGTGTGATGTCATGTAGGTGACATCTGAGAGGAATGATGCAGAAGGCCTTCCAGTAACATATTCATGAAAAGGGCAAGGGCTAGTTTTTTGGTTTCTTTCTTTTTAGAGTCTTAAACACCTCTAAAGAAGTCAGTTTTCTGATGGGGTCTGTGGGCAAAAAAGTTAAGGTTGGGAACAGAACATAAGACCTTGCAGTGATCTTATTCTATTCACATCCTTAATTTTAGAGATAAAATTGTGCCACCAAAACTTGACAGTCTTCAGGAAATGGAGCACAGTCTCAGGTCTCAGGCCACTTAGAATAGGACTTGAATCCCTTGGTTTATATCTTCCATAATTATGGATCCCTTAGCATTCTATCTGGAAATATGTGTTAAATAATTTAATATGCATTAAAATAGCTCAATGAACAAATTCCCCTTGTCACAGGGGAAAACAGCCGATGGTAAAAACTTTGATCTAGAGCCATTCACTAATAACATTTTTTTGCTTAAAGTTGAATCCAGTTTCCCTGGGTCCAAATCATTCACTTT
>JANHZU010005244.1:0-10922 GCA_032468055.1 Acrochordus granulatus | reverse complement strand
TGGCGATAAAGTGAGAGAAGCGAGACTTAGATGGTTTGGGCATGTGTTGCAGAAGGATGAAGAGTATGTTGGGAAGAAGTTGTTGAGGATGGAGTTACTGGGCAGAAGGAGAAGAGGAGGTACATGGATGCTGTGAGAGAGGATATTCAGGAGGTTGGTGTGATTGAGGATGATGCTGAAGACTGAAGAAGATGGAAACAGAAGATTTGCTCTGGTGACCCCTGAACGGAGCAGCCAGAAGAAGAAATTTGATCAGCAACAGAACCACCTCAAATTCTCACCAGTCCCCTGAGACCCCCAAGCCTGATGAAAAAATCTGGGGAAGCTTGAGGGACTTCCAGAAAATGAGGAAAACAACCTGACTTTGTGGGGAGATTATGGTCAAGAATGCACGAGTACAAGAATGACTTTTGCCTTGAGTTGCAGTCCCTCAGCCAAATGCCATTTCTCACTCCAACCACAGGTTGATAAGCAAAGAAAAAGTATTCCTATTTCTCTACATTGGTCAACAGTTAATCCTAAGTAGTTATTCTCTACCCATTTCCTTTATTTGTAATTTTATTTTTATTTGTCTTCTAGGGGCTGGAAAATTGCTGGGGGAATTCTCATTCTGATCATCTGTGGCATTAACATGTACTTTGTGATTATCTATGTAACTGCCCTAGGACAAACAGTGCTATATGTATGTGCTTCGATTATCAGCATTCTCTACCTAGCCTTCGTGGCATACCTGGTGAGTTAGTGATGATTTAACATGCTTGGTTTTCCTACAGACTTTTTCCATGTTTCTTAGTAATGATGTCTTTGGAGGTTATTTTTTAATGTACAAAGGCAATGGTCAGACTGCAGGTTATTTTTAAGGACTGTTACAATTCACAATAGTTACCATACAACCTGCCTCCTTCCTCCAGCACCTCCTGTCTTAAGATTCCAGCAACCCCAGTCATAAGAGTAGTAGAATAGTCTTCTTGATCGGACCACAGCCCATCTTAGGATGGCTTTTGACCTTTCATGGTACCAACCAGATGCTTCTTGGGTATTTGCCAGGTACCTCTGTCCAGCTGTTGTCCCTGCCCTTGGTATTTGGAGGCATGCTGTCCCCACTCTAGAAGCAACACTGAGTCAGTAGCAGCAGCCCCTGATAGACCTGTACTTTATGAATTCACTCAGTCCCCTTTTAAAGTCAAATTAGTGGTCATCTTTTGTCTTAGGGCAATGAATATAGGTTTTTTCTCTTTTAACTCTCCTTTCAATCAGCTTCATTAGAAGGACCCTTGTGTTTAAGAGAGAGGATTATCGTGTCCATTTTTTCCATGACTTAATAAACTTAATCATCTCCTGCGCGGTCACCTTGTTTCAAAGCTAAAGACTCCTAGACAAGGAACTCTTTTCTCATATGGCATGTGTTGGAGTCCTGCTTCTGCACACCTCTCTCTCTCTCTTTCTCCCTCTCCCTTCCTTTTATGTTACAGTTCTATGCAAAAGTTTAGGAACCTTGGGTAATGTATTAAGTGAATCCCAAAGTGTACAAAAGCTTTCACAACCTCTGGTCTATATAATATAAAGTTAAACACAAAGTATGCCACTTTGAATGCATTATTTTAGTTGTAACTTTGACAGATTCAAAATAAAAATATCCATCAATGTAGGAAATGCAGAGTTTGGATACCCTTCAAATTAAAAAAGTGCCACTCAGTAATGTAAAATCATTAATTAGCCAACTGAAGACAGTTGCACTGACAAAGAAATATTCTCAGGTTTACGAAGTATTGACTGAAAGGGTTCCAAACTTTTCACTTCTCTTCCAAACAGAGGCATTAACAAAATGCCTGGCAAATATTGCTTGGCAAATATTGCTTACTTACAACTCCTAGCATTGCACACTGACTAGAGAAAGTTTTGTCTATCTGTGTACAGAAAACCAGAGGCCTGCTTTGTTTAATGACTGTAATATTCATGTGCGTTAAACTTGATTAAAAATAGTCATAATAATTTGTATGAGTTTATTCACATATAAGACTGCTACCTATCCATACGGTTGACTAGAAAATTGGTAGGAATAAAAAGCATATGTTTATAGATGATAATTTTTAGATTTGCAGCTGGTAAGAAAAGCCTTCCTAGGGGCAGATAGGGAAAAAAAATCTTCTCAGGTTTTATAGGCTGAAATAAGTCAGTCAGATTTGTTTCTTGACATGAATAATAGCAAATGCTGCAAAGGGTTTTTCTGTCAATGTTCTGTGTTCTCCATCACCAGAGTCAGAGTTACATGTCACCACCGCTTGTATTTTGAAGCCTACCTGCTGATGTTCCTCTCTCAACTGATTTTGGGAGGGGACCCAGAGCAGAACCAGAGAGAAGTCAGGCTTCATAGAATAGAGCAGGAAGAAGAACAATGGTAGTGCTGTTCTGATTTGCTTGGAGAGAAAAAAGTTTGTACAGGCTAGTCTTTTAATAAACGCACTGTTAATCTGAGATTCTTCTCTCTTTTTTCAGAGTTGGCAATGCTTAATTGCTCTTGGAGTTTCCTTCCTGGCTTGTGGGCATACGGTAAGAGTCACAAGAACTTTGCTTACTGAAGATCCGCCTTCAGCGGCAATTAATTAATTACTGTGTCTCCTGCAGAACAAGTAGCCATCAGGGCCAGTGCGTTTCTATGGTTTACTTTGTAAACATATCCAAATGTATGTGCAATTTTGCACAGTATTAAGATTGTGATAATGGTGTTAAAAATTACTGGATGTATATGAGAAAAGCTTATGTGTATTTTTACTTGTTAATTCCCAACAATCACACTCGGGAGAAAAATAATTGATTCTCTTAGTACTGTATTAGTTCTCAATAGAGATCTCTTTCTATGCTGCTACAGCTAAGATACTTTATAATTTAACCAAGAAGCTGATATTTCACTCCAGTTAAATTAAATGTCAATAAACTCCAGTTAAATTAAATGTCAATAAACTCAATAACATAAAATCATGTTCCATAAATTGCCCTTTAATAATATATCGCTAGCATCTTTAGTTGGAAGACAGATATGTAAGTTTGCTAGTTAAATGCAGCAGTTCTATGGAGCTCTTGGCCACACTCTGTGCTTCAAATGGCCAATCTGTAGAAGCAATAAGCCCATGGGTGGGAGAAGAATCTCCCCAATTTAAAGAGAGGGGGAAAAATAACTAAATCCTAATCACTGTCAAGCTAGTTTTCTACATATCCGAGAGTTTTTCCCCATAGGACAGTATTCAAACCCAGAGTCAAGGCTGGGTAAATCATTGTCAGTGAATCAAGAGGAGTGTAGAATCTGGGGGCAAATATCCTGTCTAATTAATTGAAACTCATAGACCACTCCTCCTTTCAGTGATTGGATAAAGTGACTTCTGTGCAACAAGTTCTGAACAAGTTGAGCTTTTCCCAGCTAAGTTGCAGACATTGCAAAAAAGACAAATTACTTACCAAAAGTGGATAATAGATGGCCAGAGTCTTTAAGCATCAGAGTCAAAACCATGAAGTCCTGCACAATTTTAGTGGAGAGAGGAAGCCTAGTCATTAACAGCAGAGAAACTGCTTGCTTATCAGATCAAATTGAGATTTAGAACAAAAAATAGTGTTCCATTTTATAAATACTTCCCTTTTTGAGCTTAATCCACATTTATTCAAGCAAAGCAGTATTTGTGTTTCCTGTAATTCTTTATGCCAGGTATGTTAATATTAAGAAGGGGTTTCAGAATGACTTATCTATGAGTTTAGGAAAATTTTTCTCTAGCCAGAAATCTTCCCAGCGTGAAATATTATACAACCATCCATTTTAAAAGCATATGCTCAGTTAAGAATGTGGTGTGTGTTATAATTGGCTCAGTCTTGCTCCCTCTGATGTCTTCATTAATGATTTACCTGTGTTTTTGTTGGTTGCCCCATTCCTCAAACAGTTGTTAACATGCATTGCAAAATCTTTCCTGATGTCATAGCAGTGCTCTCAGGGAAGGGATAAATATTGAGAGAGAGAGGGAGAGATCGAGATCATATTAAGAACTAATAACATATCATTCCTGAGCTTTTGGTCAAGATGGAGGACAAACAGTTTTTAATACGCAAGTATATATATTTTCCCCCAAGGATCATCATAAACCTGTTCAATCTTCCCTACCAGGCATCCATAAGATGCGTTGGGGTTACAATTCCAGAATTCCAAATCATTGCAACTACAAAAAATTCTGTGATCTGTAATTCTATCACAAATGGGAGCAGCCAAATGAGGAAGAACAGGATTTTCCTGTTACTATATGAGTAGAAGCAGCTTCATAAAAGTACAATACGGTCTTAAAAGAAGATCCTTCCCGAGTCTGAATGGAGGGGGGGGTGAGTCTTTAAGAGTTGCATTGAGCAATAATTCAATCTTCACCAACCCAAAAAATCTCTATTTCCATATCAACATGTCCATTACATTTGGAAGGCGAAGATTGGTGAAGGCTGTAAGAATTGCCTGCAAATAATATTACTAATGTCAAAATATAACCTTGTAATGAAATTAATGTTTACTTGTTTACTGTGCTACAGTTGAAATTGAGGTACTAACTTTTTGAGATGTATGTGATTGTGTTTCAAATTCTGATGAAATTCCTAAATTCAAATGTTAATTGATTTCAGTAACTTGCTCCTTATATATATTTTAATACTAACTACTATTCTTGACTAAGAAAGGTTAAGATCATTATGTTGTAATAGAACTGAAGCACATAAGCAAAATATCCTGTCTTAGATACTGTTTCAGCCAACTATAGCCCATTTAGCATCAACATGGGGAGGTTTGCATTTGTATTTTTCCACTTTTTAAAAGTATTTATGATAAATCTTGGGATGACTAGTGCATTTAGCAACCTTAATTTTTATTTTATTTTTACTAAAAATCAGATTGCTTGAGATCTGAGTTAAGACTACATTGTGCTTAATTTGTGTAGATTTAAAAGAGGTGATTTATCATTTTCCTTTCCAAGTATTTATAAGTTTGAAAAAATTACTCAGGTTGATTTGTAACTTTTTATCAGAATTATCCTAGGTTTCCTGATCAGTCTATATCAAAGGTTACCTTATTAAACATACTCAAGTTCTATTGA
The DNA here is from genome assembly GCA_032468055.1 of Acrochordus granulatus. Taxonomy (NCBI): domain Eukaryota; kingdom Metazoa; phylum Chordata; class Lepidosauria; order Squamata; family Acrochordidae; genus Acrochordus; species Acrochordus granulatus. The sequence continues at coordinate 5,811 of JANHZU010005244.1, read as the reverse complement.
ACTGTGAGCTATTTAACCTAGAATTAAGTAGACACCCTGAAATAGTCATAGTCACTGTTGCATTTTGTTGGCTTAAATGGGAACAAACTCCTAAATGGAGGATTTCCTGGCTGTCCATAGCATTTCTTATTAATGGTATTTTTGAGTTGGAAAGATGCAAATGTAGGAAATATACTTGCTTTGATTTGTTGGCTTGCATTTTGAATCTTTGGGAAGAGTTTGCCCTGTTCACATGCTGTACGTGTGGAAATTTGGGCCCATATTGCTACGAGGGAAAATAGTATAGATGGAAAACTGGATACGTATGGCTTTCATTAGAATGTAACTGGAATAATTCCATAATTCTAGGTTGAAACCTAGAGGCAATAAAGTGCACTACTTTGCACCCATGTGTTCCCCTGAAACAAATCTATCCTTCTACCTCACATCTCTAAATTAAACAGTCACTGCACTACATTTCCCATCCATTCTACAGTTTGCTTTCCTATTTGGTGGGTGTTTTTTTTTAAGAAATGCCCTTGCCTGAAATTGGAGAAAGACCTGCTAAGTTCATGGTAATCAGTAGATCATATACTTGAGATGATTCCTACTCAACAAGAGCATCACTATCTTCATTTACTAGAAAGGAGCTTCTGTAGGATAAAGATTAGATGCAGAAGCACCCATTTTCTATTGCAGGCAATGTAGATTTGCTACAGCAGAGTATTCCATTTTAAAGCAGGGGTGTCCAACCTTGGCAATATTAAGATGTGTAGACTTCAGCTACCAGAATTCCTCAGCCAGTTGCCTGAGGAATTCTAGGAGTTGAAGTCCACACATCTTAAAGTTGTCAAGGTTGGACACCCCTGCTTTAAAATGGAGTACTCTGCTATTTTAAAGACTAATATGTCTAATACTAGTACTCACCTGTTTTAAAGACTAATTTGTTTGATCATCTCGTATCTCTTTGATTCAATTTGCTGGCTTGTGTATTTATCCCTTTTTTGTGTATATCAGGATAAAAGGTTTGGCAAATATTACATAGTAATGCTTTGCAATTCTAAGGATATATCTTGCATTCTCTATATAGATACATCAAGCTTTAAATTGTATATGAATGACTGTTTTCCAGTTTTGTTAGCATTATAGTTTACACTGAGGCTGGTTGGGTATTTCTGTTGTTTAAAATAGCCAGCAGACTCTCAACTGTTCTACACTTTATTTCTATGCACTTTAAACTTGTAAGTTCTCAGAAGGAAGATAAACTGCTTCTTGGGATGTCAATTTCTGTCTGACACAATTTGAACATAGTATAATATTTAAAAAAATATGTAGCAATCACGTCTTAAAACATTTGAGGTACATTTTGGCTTGTATAATGTGGAACAAATGTTTATTTTTATCTAACCTAAACCAATCTGTATAATTAATTTTGATTAAAAAAATGGAACATTTTTCAGCTTGGGTCTCTTTCTTTTTAAATTAACATCATGAAGATGATCTAATTCAGGTCACAGTATAATCTCTTTCCCAAACATACATAAAAAAAATTCATACAGGATAAGCTATGTGTTCTCCAATTTAGAGACTGAGCAATTTCCATCCCTCCATTCATTTGAATGTGGAAGAAGGTTAAACACACCTTGATGAAGCATCCTATTATTGAAAGGAATACGGAAGCTCTTGTTCTCTCTATTGGAGCACTATCAACATCTGTATGAAGTTTTGTATTATCATTATAGTACTGTAATGAATAGCAATGACCCAGAATGGCAGATATGTTGTCACTTGAACGGAATTATTTCTTGACTATGAGAACCAAGGTTCACCATTGTTTTGATAACAGGGACTGATCAAATGCTTCTGCAATGGGGAAAGTCTGAATTAAAAAAACAAGATGTATTGAACTGTCTCAACTAATATCTGTTGCTAAATATAGCTTCCTGAAGTTGAATAAAACTTTTAAAAACTATGAGTTTTTTATCCCCATCATCATCACATCCTATGGCAGTGAATTATGATGTGAAATCATATACTGTGTATTTCTTCCCTGAACCTACTACAAATAATTTTTTGTGAATGCCCTGAGATCTGTTATTCAAGAACTGTCGTCCAATACCCATTTCAAGCTGAAACTAATTTCTGAATTCATATCACCACAATTGGAGATGGAGATACACACCTAAAACTGCATTGGAAGAACTGATTTGACATATTAATTTTTACAAATACAGCTGTATGGATTCTTTGGAACATGTACTTGTCTTGTATTTTGGTAACTCCATGCTGTCTCAAAATGTTATCTTGTTTTTAGATTCCTAGTGAACAATTTGATTGATTCATATTAAGATGGAGTTATATTATTAAGACTGAGACCCATACGGTCATCTTTAGAGCTTGATTTAATACTTTACTCAGGAGAAATATCAAAGAAGCTTTGAGTCCCAGCCCTCTAAAGTTGCAACTTATTAGTAAACAGGGGCACTTGCAAACAGCTGAGATGGAGAACAAAGGAACTGCTGGAACTCAGTTGCTGATCACTGTTGGAAAGAAACCATTCTTAAAAAATCCTTTGCTCACTTTTTATCTTGATCAAGTAAGAAAAAATGAATTATACTACAAGCAATTTGGAGGACCAGATTAAAATATTTTAGGACCTTTGGCTCTATTCGTTAGTCTTGCTTAGGATAATGCAATAAATACATACACACACACTTTTCTTATGTTCCATAACCATATTATTGAGCTAATTTGCTGGAACAATGTTTTGCAGTGTTAAAATCAAATGTTAACAAATTCTTGCTCAATGGAGCAGCCTTATAAGGAACCCTTATATACAGTACTTCCCAATAAGGAAATGTATTTCTAGTATATTCTGTATATTTTTATATGCTGATTAAATTAGAACTATTGCAATCATCTTCTTACATACATACTATGCATTATGGGATTTTTTTCTTTCTCCTGTGACAAGCTTTCCTTGCCAGCTTTAAAGGAACTGGAAAGCGTAAGTAATTGTTTTTCTCCCTAAGAAATGTTCCAATTCCTATAATACTGAAAACATACATAATTTTAAATCACACATTGTTTGATAATATTTTATTTATCCAAAGAAAAAATGGTCTCTTGGAGAAAAAAGTTAAAAACTTCAAAATAAAATCCATGACTCATTAAAATATTAATTTAGTGCAAGTTGAGATATAAAGCAACATTTGTAAAGCCAGAACAATGTGTGCATTCATCTAATTGCCAGGTAACCCCAGACTGTTGTTTTTCTGTTCTGGAAAAGGTACTTGTTTTAAGATTAATAATATCCTGTGAGTGATGTTTGCAAGTCTTATCACAATTAACACGCTTTGTTTTATGTATGAAAGTCCTTCAAACATGGGACATTTGCAGCTCTCAAGTCACATCATGAAATTTCTTAAACCTCAGCTCTGATTTTTAGAAATACTACTGAAGAGAACTTTTGATTTCTTGAATTCCCAAGAGTATTGAAACACTTTAAACTTAACTATATTCTTTTAAACTCCTCAAGTTCTAACTGAAAAGAAGAGAGAAGCTGTTAGGCTCAAAGAAGCAAGCTCAGACAGTTCATTTCTAATCTAAAGCTTTATTGAAGCTCCAAGGTCACAAGAATTCTCCAACAGGCAGCCCTGGACCTGGACTCCCTAGATAAGACTAACAGTCTTCATGAAGTTGGATCTTTGGCATTCGTACATGCATAGTGACTCCAGTCTGATTCTGCTCTTCATTCCTCGCTCCTCCCTTTCTTCTCCCACAGAAGCACTGCAATTTAGCTAACATTTACGGCCACTCAATACATGAATTTCTTAATATTTTGCTGAATATAGGAAATATTTATGCTTAATTCATAATCATCCATCCCCATCATTTTTATAGCAGGTAGAAATGTGTAATCAGTCAGTTCTTTCCAATATTAGGTATGCAGAAATAACTTGAAATATTAATTTTATGTATACATCTTAATGCATCAAAAATAACTAAGTGAGAAACTGATATTGCAAATGGCTTTCAACCTGGGAACTAACCTGAGCGTTAGTTTGATTTAATTACAGCAATTTGCTCAATGATTGGCTGAAATGTTATTCTCTGTTTCTGAAGTCCCAGTTTTGTGATTCTAAAAATCTGATGAAGTTTGCTAATCCTGATTCAGTAATCCCTGAATAGGAATTCTGCAAACTTCCTAGTATAGACAGATTATGACTAGGGAAAGTGTATTCCTTCCATTGTAATGAAAGGGAGCAAAGGAATAAAGCCATTTAATCAGTTAAATCCAATAATTCACTCCTAAATAATGGGGGGTTCAAGTAGTAATGTTTCTACATGAATTGACAAACAAATGATTACTGAGCATAACTAAAAAAACGGTTTCTCATTCAGATTTTGGTATGGAGGAGTAAAAAAAGGCCAACAACATTGTATGAAGTCAACTTTGTCAACCTGGCATTCTTCAAGTCTGTTAGAATTATAAGTCCCAGCCAACACGTTATCTAGGAATGCTGGAATTTCTGGTCTCAATACTCAAGCTGTTACTCAGATGTAATTTTAAAAAAATGAACATAAAAATGTTTAGGGATACATTGAAGATTCAGATCCATATTGTGATACCAGTTCTCACCAGCCAAGCAGTGCAACAGAGAGAAGTATGAGTGCATCTACACAACATTTAGTTGTATAAAATTGATAAAATTAATGGAAGGTCCACTTAATGAAGGTGTGTCTCCCAATCACCAATCAGTGCATGTGCAAAGAGGTGTGTCAAAAATTGAAAATGCCAATCACTGCCATTTTGACTTTTTTTGACACACCCTCACCCATGAATGTACCCATCAATGGTTACAGCTAACGTGAAGGTAAAATGAAAGTGTTGCATTAATGCAGATGTAGAACAGAACATACTCCATTTTTACATCTATGTGCATCATCTCAATCAGAATTATATGAACATCTGGAGTAACAGAATTGGCAAGATGGAGATCCCATTCACCTAACCTGAACAATTTCCATTCCAAGAACTTATTTTCTGAACATCTTTGTGAGGAGGCATAACAAGAGCATTTTATATGAAGAAATTAACTGAATATCATACTTGTTAGCAGTCATCTACAGTTCAAAACACACCAGTTACTAAGGCACAAACATTTGCTTTGCGGCTTCAGGAAAACATGGGCAAGATTTTTATCAGGCATTGCTAAAATGATGCATTATTTCAGCAAAGACGCTAATCTGTCCAAGTATCAGCTGCAAAGAACAGGCCCAATACGAGAGAGACAGAAAATCTATGTCCTCAAGGACGTGGTTCTTCAGTTTTTTAGGGATCTACTAAGACTCTCCCAATTTACTACTTTGGCTCTCCCAACCTACTTCTTTGGCCATACTAGCCAAGGGTAATTGGAACTGCAAATATAAAATTTCAGATATAAGGGAGGCAGGTGCTTAGGCAAGCTTAATCAATACCCACTTTCATCTTTGAAGCTGTTGCTCAGAACATCTTGATAATCCTTCTTTAGAATTTCACCCTCAATGAATCTGAGAACAAACTCTTGCAACAGATTAGTGCCAAGTGTATTTAATCAAGGAACAATAGAATATGATCAAATAATAGCTATGTTATTAAAGAACAGAACATACTCCATTTTTACCCCTATATGCATCATCTCAAATCAGAGTTATATGTTATTAAATATATATAATTAAAGGTTAATTTACTCATATACCTTCTAACATGATTGACAGCTTCATTTGTCAACAAAGCTCTTTAATCATTAGAATTAGCCCAATAGATCTGTCTCTCTTTTATATAAAAGT
>JANHZU010005243.1:49305-66980 GCA_032468055.1 Acrochordus granulatus | reverse complement strand
ACCTTAGTCTCTGATCTCTTTCAGACTGCATCTCCTGCATAGAATGTAGTCCACCTGTGTGCATCTTCCTCCACTCTTATGTCACCCTGTACTCATCCTTCTTCTTAAAATATGTATTTTTAACACATTTGACTATAATGAATGATATTTCAGAAATATATTATACAATACCAACAGATAGGATAAGCTAGATGTAAAAACAAGCAGAAATCAAAAGATAACCCTGAATGTTTCTATGTTGGTTTTATATCTAGAGATCAGCATGACTAGGGGTTTATACAAGAACTATTAAGTTATAGAATATTTAATTTTTCTCTAACTGTTGCTTTCAAGACATAAGAAAACAGTAGATTGGTTAGAATTCCCCAGGTGAATTTTAACTCATGTCTCTCAACATCAGGAAAATTTCATCCTTTAGAAAACTGAGTTACTGAACAAAGGATAACTTGAAATGTGATTTTTTTATGCAACTCAGAACATTTTTCCCCTGTCTTATAAGGACTGGTGGGGGCATGGTAATGAGGTAATGTTTCAGCAGGGTAACTTGATGCCCATACCTGAAAGCAGATAACCAGCTTCCTAACAGACAGGAATCAACAAGTAAGGTATGGAAAATCACATTCACTACTCAGACAATCAGTTACTGGCACACCTCAGAGTTGTGTGCTCTCTCTGCTACTATTTTATCACCAATGACTGCACTCCTGGAGACCCCTCTGTCAAAATTCTGAAGTTTGCAGATGACACAACAGTCATTGGAGTCATTAGGGATGGTGATGTGTCTGCGTACAGATGGGAGATTGAACAACTGGCCCTGTGGTGTGGTCAAAACAACTTAGAGCAGAATATGCTTAAAACTGTGAAGATGACAGTGGATTTTAGGAAGAATCTTCCTATTTTACCTCCTCTTACCAAACTCAGCAACACAGCATCAGCAGTACAGTCCTTCAAGTTTCTGGGCTCTATAATTTCCCAAGACTTAAAATGGTTGACTAACATTAGCACCATTATTAAGAAGGCACATCAGAGGATATACTTCCTGTGTCAGCTCAAGAAGTTCAATCCACCTCAAGCACTGCTGATACAGTTCTAAGAATCACTGAGTCGGTCCTTTGTAGCTCTATAACTGTCTAGTTCAGTGCAACAACCATGCAGGACAGGTCCTGATTCCAACAAACAGTAAGGACTACAGAAAGAATAATTGCAACTAGCTTGCCCTCCATCAAGGACCTATATATTGAGAGGGTCAAGAGAAGGGTGGAGAAGATATCTGCAGATCCCTCTGACTCTGGACATAATCCATTTGGACCTCTTCCCTCCAGATGGAGTTATATGATACTGCACACCAAAACAACCAGACACAGGGATAGTTTTCCCCCTATGCCATCATTCAGATGAATACCTGACCCTTGCTATATGATAGGACACAAAATGCAAAATTCTACATTAACCCAGAAGTACTGTCTAAGGCGCATACATATTTATCCAATAGATTGTGGTTGTAATTCTACACTTTACTAGATTCTTTTTCTACTGGCTGCATACTTTGGATGTATACATTACTGTTGAATACATAATTTCATTCATTTATGTTATTATTTTATGTATTGCTGTCTTGCAAATAAACTGAGAGCTGCTGTATTGGAGTCAAATTCCTTGCATCTGAATCTGGGTAGTTCTAAACATTTTAGTATTTATTGTGATTTGGGCTCTGCAGGATATTTAATGTACATAAAAATTGAGTGTTCCTACTCTATATACATATAAACACACACACACATTGTACCATAAGATTTTATATGTATATATGCTTGAAGAATTTTGAAAGCTCGAAAGCCAACTGGTTTCTTTATCAAAAGAATTGAAAAAATATTTTTTTCAGAAGAGGAATAAAAGAATGTATATATATTAAAACATTAAATCCTTCCATCAACAGAGGGAGAGGATCAAGATTTCAATTATCTCCTGTTTACAATTCAGCTTTATTGAGAACTTACGTGTATCCTGTTTTCTGCCCCTATATATTCCTTACAATTTTTTCTTTCATATGGGATGGAGAAAGACTCCTAGATAGGAGTGGGAACATTTCCCTATAACATCTAATAATAAAAGTCCAGTTGCCTTTTTAAGAAAGTTTGAAAAATATGTTGCAATTTTGAAATCTGAAATAATTTCAAATGTTTGATTAATGTTTTTAAATAGCACATTCTCAACTGTGACTACAGTACTTGTATTTTATGGATCAGAAAAATATTAAGAGTTGAGATTATCAAATTATTGCATTTTTGCTTATTTATTAAACCAATTTAGATAGCTTCCCATCTGACAACAGTGACTCCACGCAGTGTGCAACAGAGCTAAAAACAACTATATGGGGCAATTCAACTTCATAAACTTACGTGTAAACTTTGAGAACAAAATCCTTTTCTTCTTTGAGTTCCAAAATTGATGGAATTACATCCATGATACTCAATACAGCACAGCCATATGGACGCCGGTAATAAAGATGAGGTGGACCCTTTCTTGAGTCATTTAGCAACATGCGTCCTAAAATAAACAGAAGATAAGCTCTTCTAAATTAGACTAAGACCCCCATCATAGTCCAATATTTTTTTGTTTCTTACAGGAGCCAGCTAGATGCCTCTTCCAGCATTTGTTCCCTGTTGTTTTGGAAGCATGCTACCCACAGCTTTTGAGATCAATAACTATTCCATGAATTTATCCAGTCCCATTTTAAAGTAATTCATGTTAGTAGCCATCAACCTATCTTTAATAATGAAATCCATAGGTTAATTATGTTAAGTATTTTTATTTTTTTTCAAACTGTTTCTAATCAGGTTGATTGAATTACTCTGGGTCCTAGTATACTGAGAGAAGGAAAGCAGCAGTTTAAGCATTTTCTCCAGGTCATGCATGATTCAATCATGTCTCCCTCTGATGCACTTTTCCTCAGGCTAAAGAGTTCCAAAAGTTCTGGCCAAAATATATTAGTGGAAGATTAAAATTTATTTATTCGGTTTCTATAGCCAACCCTCTCAGTTAATGACTCTGGGCAGTTTACAATAAAAAAATAAATCAAGATAAAAATAAAAACTGACATCTAAAATAAATATGCATAATAAATATGCATGGCATATGAGATATTTAGGATAACAATATAGCCAGGAAACAAGGCCCTTATTACTTTTAGTACCCCAGGTTTGGGAACATAACCAGGTCTTAAGGTTTTACGAAAAGCTAACAGGGTTGGGGCCATTCTGGTCTCTGTGGGAGGAGATTCCATAGAGCAGGGCTGCTGCCAAAAAAGCCTGTTTTCTTGTCCCTGCCAGTCGACGTTCATTTGCTGACAAGATTTGCAGCATGCTTAGCCTCCTAGATCATGTTGGATAGGTGGAAACTCTCGGAAAAAGGCAGTCCCTTAGGTAACCCCATTCCAAGCCATGTAGTGCCTTATAGGTAACAACCAGCACTTGAATTGCACCCAGAAATATATTGGCAACCAATGCAGCTCATGCAGTAATAGTGTTACATGTGCCTTATAGGTGATACCAGTTACTACACATGCAGCTGCATTCTTCACCAATTAGAGCTTCTGAACGTTCCTCAAGGGCAGTCCATGTAGAGAGTCATCTAAACAGGAGGTTATAATGGCATGAGTCACTGTGATCAAGGTCTCCAGTCCAGGTATGGGTGCAACTAGCAAGGTGTGCAGAGGCTCTCCTAGCCATGGCAAGAGCCATGAATCTAGGAGGACCCCCAGATTGTGCACCAGGTCTGTCTGGGGTACTGCAACCCCATCCAGAATTTAGGATGGAAAAACCTTTTGGAGGGTCCAAATATCTACAGCCATTCTGTCTTGCTAGGGTTGATTTGGAGTCCATTTTGTCCCATCCAGCCCCAACAGCCTTCAGACACTGGGGTAGGATGTCCACGGCATCACACAAGAGATTTGTGGTAGAACACTTGGTGCCGTCTGCATATTGATATCTCACCCATACTGATGGATCACCTCCCCCAGTGATCTCATGTAAATGTGAAACAGAAGAGAAGAAAATGTGACTGTTTTATTTTTATCTGTTTCCTGATGATCCCTAACATGACATTTGCCTTTTTCTCAGCTGCTACACATTGAATTGAGACTTTATTGAGCTAACTTCTATGATCACAAGATCACCTTCCTGTTTAATTTGGGTTAGATAGCCCAAAGTACTGAAATGTATATGTGAAATGGGAGTGTTCAGTTACACTCAATTGAATATCTTGATATCTTACGAGTTACCCTGTCAACTTACTGCTTATCCCTAAGATAACTTACCCATAAACAAAGTTAAAAAGCACTGATCTCACACAGAACCTTAAGGAAAGTTACTTTCATCCTCTAAGAAAATCGACATTTTGTCCTACAACTTGCTTTTGTTTATTACCAATTAGTAACAGATAAAAGTTATATCATCATACTTCATGGTAACTAAGTTTACTTGAGAACCACTCATGAGAAATTCTCTAAAAAATTACATGTAGCTCCAGAAAGAGTGAAGTGGCTGGGCCAAGGCCAAATGGAAGCTGAACTGTGGATGTATCTGGAGGTGAAAGGAAAGTCCAAAGCTTTAAAGAATGCTGGATAGGAACCTGGAATATAAGATCTATGCATCAAGGTAAGCTGGATATGGTCAAACATGAGATGGTAAGATTGAACATCAATATCTTGGGAATCAGTGATCTAAAATGGACAGGAATGGGCAAATTTATTTCAGATGACTACTATATTTACTACTGTGGACAAGAATCCTTTAGAAGAAATGGAGTAGCCAACACAGTCAGTAAAAGAGTGAGAAAAGCAGTACTGGGGTACAATATACAATCTCAAAAACAGCAGAATCATCTGATTTGAATCAAAGGCTAACTTTGCAACATCATATTATCCAAGTCTATGTCCCAACCATTAATGCCAAAGAAGCTCAGGTTGACCAGTTTTATGAAGTCCTACAATACTCCCACCTGTGGACCTCACACCAAAAAAAGATGTCCTTTTCATCATAGGGGACTGGAATGCTGCAGAAGGAAGCCAAAAGATAACCCTAATAACAGGCAAGTTTGGCGTTGGAGTGCAAAATGAAACTGGGCAAAACCTATCAAAATTTTGTCAAAAGAACAAGCAAGTTACAACAGATATTTATGATATTATAATAATCATTATTACAACAGACCCAACAACCCATGAGATGACTCTACACATGGTCATCACCAGTAGGTCAACACTGAATATATTCTTTACAGCCAAAGATGGAGAAGCTCTATACAATCAATAAACATCAAACCTGAAGCTGATTGTGGCTCAGATCATGAACTTCTTATTGCAAAATTTAGGCTGAAATTGAAGAGTAGGGAAAAACACTATGCCATTCATATAACTTAAATCATATCCCTTATGAATTTACAATGGAAGTGCAGAATAGATTTAAGGGATTAAATCTGGTAGGCAGTGCCTGAAGAACTATGAAAAGAGGTGTACATTGTACAAGAGGTAGCTACTAAAACCATTCAAAAGAAAAATAAATGCAACGAAGCAAAATGGCTGTCTGATGAAGCTTTACAAATAGCTGAGGAAAGAAGGAAAGTGAAAGGAAAGGAAGAAAGGGAAAGATATACCCAAATGAATGCAGAAGTTCAGAGAATAGCAAGGAGAGAAAAGAAGGCCTTCTTAAATGAAAAATGCAAAGAGAGGAAAACAAAAGACTGGGAAATATGAGAGATCCCTTAAAGAAAATTGGAGATATCAAGGACATGTTACGTTCAAAAATGGGTATGATAAAAGATAAAACTTGTAGGGACCTAACAGAAGCAGAAGATATAAAGAAGAGATGGAGGAATACACAGAAGACTATACAAGCAAGATCCAAATGTCCCTGATAACCACACTAATATGGAGTGCAAAATTAAGTGGGCCTTAGGAAACATTACTAACAACAAAGCTAGCAGAGAGTATGATATTCCAGCTGAACTATTTAAAATTCTAAAAGATGATGCTGTTAAAGTGTTGCACCCAGTATGCAAGCAAATTTGGAAAACTCAACAGTGGCCACAGGACTGGAGAAGATTAGCTTATGTTCCAATCCCAAAAAGGGCAATGTCAAAGAATGTTCAAACTACATAAAACTGCATTCATTTCACACACTAGCAAGGTTATGCTCAAAATACTAAAGCTAGACTTCAGCAGTATGTGAACCTAGAACTACCAGAAGTACAACCTGGGCTTCAAAGAGGCAGAGGAAATAAAGATCAAATTGCCAACATTTTCTGGATCATGGTAAAAACAAGAGAGCTCCAGAAAAACATCTACTTCTACTTCATTACTATGTTAAAGCCTTTGATTGTTTGGATCACAACAAACTGGCAAATTCTTAAAGAGAGGGGAGTACCAGACCACTTTATCTGTCTCTTGAGAAACCTGTTTGCAGACCAAGAAACAACAGTTAGAACTGGACATGGAACAATGGATTGGTTCAAAACTGGGAAAGGAGTACGACAAGGCTGTATATTGTCACCCTGCTTATTTAACTTATGTGCAGAGTACATAACATAAAATGCCGGGCTTGATGAATCACAAGCCACAATTAAGATTGCCAAAAGAACAATGTCAACAACTTCAGATATTCAGACGATACCATACTAATAGCAGAAAGCGAAGAGGATGCAAGAGCCTCTTGATGAGGGTGAAAGAGGAGAGTGCAAAAGCTAGTTTGAAACTCAACATTAAAAAACTAAGATCATGGCATCTGATCCCATCACTTCGTGGCAAATAGAAGGGGAAGAAATGGAAGCAGTGAGAGATTTTATCTTCTTGAGTTACAAGATCCCTGAAGATGGTGACTGCAGCCATGAAATTAAAAGATGCTTGCTCCTTGGGAGGAAAGATATGGCAAACCCAGACAGCAGATTCAAGAGGGACATCCCCTTGCTGACAAAGATCTGTATAATAAAAGCTATGCTTCTCCCATTAATAATGAATGGCTATGACAGTTGGACCATAAAGAAGGCTAAATGCCAAAGAACTGATACCTTCAAACTGTGGTGCTGGAGAAGACTCTTGGGTGTCCCTTGGACTGCAAGGAAATAAAATCATTCAGTCCTAAAGGAAATCGACCAAGTGATCATTGGAAGGACAGATACTGTAGCTGAAGGTCAAATACTTTGGCCACCTAATGCGAAGAGACAACTTATTGGAAAAGACAGTGAGGCTGAGCAAGACTGAAGGCAAAAGAAGAAGGCATAGGATGAGATGTTTAGATAGCATAGTAGGAGTGGATTTGGGTGGACTCACAAGGCAGCACAGGACAGGGAGGCCTGGTGTGCTACAGTCCATGGGGTCACGAAAAGTTGGACATTATGACAGAACAACAGACAGAACAACAACTAATGACAGAACAACAAAATTTTTTGACAAGGTAAAGGTGGAAACACATAGCCATTAGTCCAATGCTGCTAAACAAATTAAAAATTCCTGCTGAATTTCAAGTTCTCTCTGCTCACAAACTTTCTCAACACACCATACAAAAACATTCATCCCTTTTAACTTTCCTGGCTATCCTGTAGAAAATTCCTGAAAGGTTTTATTAGAAAATGTTTGTGAGACTCTAGGAGCAGGAAAAAAGTCAGACAGAGTGTGAATATAGCTGAAAGAAGACTTGAGTAGTCCTGTGAGCATGTCATGCTGTGGGAAAGGCAGCCAGCCACCTCCCATGAGAACTACTTGCAGAGGAGAAGGGAGATCAGTGCAATCCAATAAAGATTTTTTTTATGATCTCATGATCCCCATCAAATTCTTGTGGATCTCTAGGATTCTACAGGATATAGTTAGAAAAAGTAATGACCCAACAATTTAGATGGATGATTTTTTGATGCAAGAGCAAAAATACTTCCTGAAATTAAAATGAGATACATTAGGTATTGCAGCTCAGTCTCTGGTTAAATATTTGCTGAGAAACATTTTTGGCAACTGCAAGAATTATAGTTTTGTTTGTTTAAAATATATCTAAGAAGCAGTATGGCTGCGCATGCTTTGGAAATAATTTTGGAAGATTACATCAGAACATACAACAATCACAAGCACAGCAACTCTTTAAGAAATATGATTTTCTTTTTAGCCTTCAGCTCAAACCTGAAAACCAGCAGGGCTGCTTCAGGTAATTGCACTGAAGGTGCAGCTGCTTTAAAGAAGGCTTGAACTTGAGCACCACACTTTTCAGATCCCTTTTCCAAGTCTTTCTTGGAATGTGTAACCTTAAATAGCTTTCTTTCAGAGACTGAAAGAAGTCAAGATGGGCCAGATATAATCCAGAGGGAGGCTGTCAGAAGTATGTTCTTATCTTTTCCAATAGACTGGTTTATAAGCATAAAAATAACAGATGTAATATACTGGAATAGAGATACTACAATATCACCCTATTCTATTAAAACATTTAGAGAGTATTCTTATAATTCAGTAGTCATTAGCAATTAGTTATAAAATATAAGGTGATCTTCTGTTATTTTAAATTATTGTTTCCAGCAGTCAGAGAAATCATCACAATTTATACAACACAGCATATATTATCTCTGCTGTGACATTTTATTTAAAAAAATTAAATGCTTTTAATGGCATACTTACCTATTCGGATTACATGGGCAACGATGTACAAATCTTTCTTCATATCTTTGCTGCCAAGGTCCTTATAAAAATAAAAAATATAAAAGAAAAAACACATTAACAACATTTCTAAGTTGTATTTACAGTTCAAACTATATTTATTACAAACTCACACAGAGATGTGAATGACTGGAAAAAAAGAGGGAAAAATGAAGACAAAAATAGAGAATTTTTCTGAAAACTGAAGTTTTTCAGAATTTATTTTAAAAACAAATATCTCATTCAATGATATCTCTTTCAAAAATAACCTGAAAGTCTATACTTATCATTTATATTAAAACAGAACAATCTTAGTTTTCCATATATTATACATTTCTTCTTCTAAAATAGTAAAGGAACATTCTAATTTAGGTTATGGTATTTTATTACATGAATTTATTTCTCTTCTAGAACATCTGAGAATACAACCCCCAGACCTACCTTCTTTAAGCCTACACATTTTCACATTCTCTGAGCATATTATTTATTAAATTTATATGCCACCCATCTCACTCTGCAAAGTGACTCTATTATTTGGACATATATCTAAAACACAGCATACAAGCTACACAATTAAAATATAAAGAAAATATAAGTGATAAAACTCAGAAACACAAATATTTTGGGGAAAAAGGCTGGACTTCAGGGAAGAAATAGCAAATTGAAGACTTCTCACTAAAAGTGGAGCTGACTACTGCAATGGAATGAAGAGTGTAAATTACTCTCTGGACAAGAGGACTTAAGATTGCCCAGGAATGCTCCATACAGTTGCTCCTGTAAAGAGACTACAAAACAGTGATCTCTGGTGGGTTTAGAGCTCTGGGAGATGAGGGAATAGCTACCTTGCTCAACCCATGGTCGGCACATCTAAGGATGCTTGGTTCACATATTTCCTGTCCTAATAATTTTCAGAAATTGCTTTTAACTGCTTTTCTACTCTTAAGAAACTTTGGATAAACAAATTTTACAGCACCAGGTCAGTTTCCTTCAATCCTTAGGAAAAACTGTTTTAAATACAAGTTTATGGACTTAAACTTTGATTTTACAAGGTTACAAACAGAATAATGGTTCAGATAAATTTGAAATGGGATTTTGCAATTAATTATAAGATTGCTTATAAAAATAAAGTACAATAATTATACTTTAATTATTTTATGATTAAAATCCTAAAGTGGAAAAATACTGTTGTTTTGAATTTTTTTTTAAAAAATGATAGGATGGAACTAAATATTAGAATTAAAGGAGAAGAACACTTAAATTTGACTTACTAGTACATAATGGAGCAAAATATATTAACACTCAACATACTGAACAATATTTTTTGAGCAATGGACCCAGAAGTTAATTTTCAGAGGGTCTCTCTCTACAGGGAGATTGTGTTTAACAGTTAATATGGAAGAGGAACATGTTTTACTGGATAAGACTGATCTGAAAGTGGATTTAAAATGACAAGTACAAGAATGATATGGAAAAAGATGCTACATTGGATATACAAAACAATCTGGCTGATGTTTTAATAATCAAAATGAATATACAGATGACAAACTATGAGAATGACTGGATTTGCAATCTTCCTATATTGGATATGCAAAAGAGGCTTTTTAATGTTTTGAAGAAATTTGTGAGAATGGACAAAGAAAAAATGAAAAGAAATAAAGTTTTAGTACATTATTTGAATGGGACTAAAGATCAAGATTGTTAAAAATAAAAGGAAGGAGGAATATAAAATTGGTTTATTTTATTAAGGTTAAAATGGATAGGTTGCTATTGCTGATAATTCTTAATGGCCTTTTGCTGATCAGGATTGAAATAAAAGGTTTTTAAGGACTTGTTTATAGATAAGGGATAGGATATGAATGGGATGTGGATAAGGGATGGGAAGAATTCATATGTTGTATTTAAAAGGTGATAAGTTACTAAAATTGATATTTGTTGTGATGAAGTAATTTCTTTGTATATTTTTCTTTATCATATTCTTATTTTTTTTCTTTTTTCTTTTCTACATCTATTTTTTTTGCTTATTTGAGTTTAATACAATTATATATAAAAATAAAAAGGGAAGAATGGCTGGAATTGTTCATATTGATCAGAAGGTAATGAACAAACTGCAATTCAAGCAGATGTTATTGATCCTTAATTTTAAATGTCTTAATCAAATGTGGCAAGTAACTGTGTAGATACTGGAGTAAGAACCTGACTGATCTACAGAAACTGCTTTCTGTAATGTTTTTGTAACTATAAAAAAGGCCCTGTATTTCATGCTTGTCTCCAAGTCTCTATTAGAGAGGACATTAAACAGGATTATTAAAGCAGAGTCATACAAATAGTCCTTGCTTAACAACCAGTCATTTTACAACCATTCAAAGTTATGACAGTCATGGAACAGGTACTGTACAGCCTGTAAAACACTCCAAGCCATGGTAAAATAACCATGATTTGTAATATTTTTGCCAGTTTCTGACAAAAAAAACCCCATTCAAATGAATTGATTACCACAACGAACACTTAATGATTGTGGCATTTGCTTAATGACCACACAAGAAAGGCCAGAAATTACTTCCAATCATGTGGGTGCTTAGCATACAACCATAATTCTGGTTCATATATCATTAAGGATTTTGTTGGTTAATATCAGCAGTAGGAATGCAGTCAAGAAACAATAAGTTATGAATAGACAGGATGTATGTTTATAATTCACACTGTCAGATTTTAGATGGAAAAATTGCAATTTGTATAGTCTTTCAGTGATTGCCACAGTCAGAAAGCATTTTAGTAATTAATTTTCTTAATTTCTTCTCATTTTTTAGGAAAAAAGGAGGAGGAAAGGAAGAGAGGCTTTCTACTAATTTTTTGTTGTTTCAACAATTCCAAAGGCTATTACAAAGCATATTTGGCATCTTAGATTAATACTCATTCATTTGCCCTCTTTCCCTCAGCTTCAGCAATTGCCTTTCTACAAAAAGAAATTATAAAATCAGTAGCAGTTACAGAAGAATTAATCAACATATTATTTTAAGATCAGCAGCAAGGTACAATACAGGTAGTCCTCAAGTAATTGCTGTAATTTCTGTCATAAATCATGATGGTCATAAATTGAGGCACCCACATGACCAGACCCAATTTTACAACTTTTTTTGTAGTAATTATTAAGCAAACTCCATGATGATTAAGTGAATCAATGTAGTCCTATGGGTGTTTTCTGCTGGAAACCAGCTTAAAATGTTGGAAACCAGCAAAAAACATTGTAACACAGTCACATGACCATGGAACACTGCAACCGGCCAGAAAGATAAGCCACTTATCAAGCACCTGTAAAGTGGTTATATGACCATGATGCGTGTGATGCGTGTGTATGTGTATGCGTGTGTGCAGCCATCATAACTCCAGAAGCAAGTTGTAAGTAGCTTTTTGCAGGTCTGTTATAACTTCAACCAGTTGCTGAGCAACTAGTGGTAAGTCAAGGATTGCATCATTATGAAGCATGTGACAACATGGCAAAACTGAGGCATATCATTTGGACATCTTGAAAAAAAGTATATAATTGTCTCTATATTCCTATCCAAATTCCACCAGAGGGTATACTCCAAATGGTGAATCACAACTGCCACCCTAGAGAAGGTTGGCCACTCACAAAATTGATGCCCATCATAAAACAAAAACAGTTAGGTGAGACGTGGGCTTGGGAGACCCATAGGAATACTTTAGATTTCAAAAGGTAAACATATCTCTAGTATTAGAGAACATAATCCATAGACTAAAATAATAAGTTATGAATCAGAGGGAAAAAAATTTCACAGAAATACTGGGGATCTAAATCAAACATATTATGCCAATATTTCTCCAAATATGTAGTGCTAATTATTTTTTCAAGTTATGTTTGTCCCAAAATACAAAAAGAAATAAAAATATCATGCTTTCTAGAGACAACATCTGAATGGAAAATAAACATAGCAAAAATACATTTTTCAAACAATAATATTCTGTGGAATTTCTGGTACAATAAATTTAGAAATGGTAATCATTTCCAAATGACTATCTGAATCAGGTACAGGTAGTCCTCAAGCTACAACCATAGTGGAGCCCAGAATTTCAGTCATAAGTCATGATGGTCATAAGTTGAGTCAGCCACATATCTGATTCAATTTTACTTTTTTGTGGTGGTCATAAAGTGAATGTGATAGTCATTAAGTGAGTCAATGCATTCTTATGGGTGTTTTTGACTACAGAGATGAGCCAGCTACCAAGCAGTCACGTGACCAAAAAGGATGCCACTGTCAGAACTCCGGAAACAGATCGTAAGTACATTTTGGGGGAGAGTTATAACTTCAAATGATTGCTAAGCAAGGACTATTTGTGTTTCTTTTTGAATTAGTCTCCTTCAAAATCAGCACAGAAAATTTATTACAACACAACTTGCATTTTTAGCCTTTATCATTCTTACCTAAACCTTTTGCAAAAGGTTGTTGGTCCTTAAGATGTATATGGCTTACCTGCACAAAAACAATTTCAAATTCAACTACCACAGATGATGTACTAATGTGCCTTTTCCTTGCCTAGTGTATGTATGCCCTATTTCTTTTTTTCCTTTTGACTTCAGAAGCCTTGGCCAGTAAAATTCTAAAATATGAATGGAAAGACAAAAAAAGGATTTTATTATAAGATGATCAAATGTTATATGATAGATAAATTGAAAATCTCTATTCTCAATCTTACTTTATTAGATTATTTTATTTTTTTATTAATACATGAGTTTGGGCTTCTGCTTGGTTACTCTATAAATTGGAGCAAATCAATACCATTGAGTGTAGAAGGCTATTCTCACATCAGGATAAGCACTTTCTTTCATTTGTGCTCTGTTAAGTGGAGAACGTCTTTGGCACTTTGGTAAGTATATTGAGAGGGAAAATATCAATTGTGTAGGCATGCAGAAGAGAAGATTACAAGTGAGAATGGAAAAAATGACAGGACAAAGTTAACTAACTGCAACATATAGTGGATATCTGGTCATGTGGCAAAAAGTAGGCATGGAATATAGATGCACAAGCAGCTAAAAGCTCAGTGAAGCAGTGGAGTCGATCAACCATGCCAATTCTCAAGATATGCTGAAAATCAACAGCAAGATGGCACCCATAACAACCCTTTTCCTCTCCACCAAAGACAAATAATGTGAGATGCTACGGTGTCTACAGTTCAAGTTAACTGTGGTTATAACTCTGGCCGAGGAGCTTCCTTTCACTATCTGCAACTGTCAAAACAACTAAAGACAGGCCTCTTTTTACACAGGTCTTTTATTTAGATCTGTTATTTGTACTAGTGTAGGAATTCAAACCTGACTCTATAGAAGGGGAGAAAGACAGAAAAGAGTTTATGAAACAAACTAGGTAACAATCCTTATATTTAGATACATAGCACATACAGAAATAGGATAAATGATAGGTGTAGTGATAAATGTAAGAAAGAAGGGTTAGAAGTGAAAATGCTTTAAGGAGGAACATAGGGTCATGAAGAAAAATTTAAAAGTATTAGAAGGAAATACAGTAAATGTTCAGAAAATTTTAAAAATAAAATTTGGTCTGAAACTACAAATAGTTTTATCAGGAATTATTCCAGAAAACATAAATGAGAATATAGTTTATCAAAATATTTGCTGATATCTATAAGCACAAATTACCAATAGTGACCTTTGCCTTGAAGGAAAGAAGAGAACCATCACAATATAGTGCCCTCATTTCTAAACCCCTGAAGCTAGCCCAGAAAGATGCCATGGTTGACAATATCAAAAGCTATGGAGAGAACGAGAAATAGAAGGATAGATATGCCACTTCTATCCTGGCTCTGTCTGTCACAGAGCATCAACAAACATTATCAAGACTATCTCAATATTCAATCCTGGCCTGAAATCCAAATGAAACAGGTCTAGATAATCTACTTCTCCTGGGTCCTCTGCAATGCAGCCCAACCATCTTCTCAACAAACTTCTCTAAAAAAGGAAGTTTGAAGACAGGATGATAGCTGTCTAAAATAGTTGGGTCAAAGAATGGTATTTTGAGAAGGGGACACACCATTGCCTTCTTCAAGACAAAATACACCATTCCCTCTCTCAATGAAGCCAACACCATTGCATGAATCTAACTACAGGTTAGGCCCTTCGCTGCCTTAATGATTCAGGATGGGTCTAAATCCAACAATACCAAACTAAACAGCAAAGAGAACCCTGTACCTCAAAAGTAACACATTATAATGTGTAACAAGATTAACACATTATATAAACATAAAGGCAAAAAGGTAAAAAAGTTAAAGGTTTCTCCTGCCAGTCGTGGTTGATTCTAGGGGGTGGTGTTCATCTCCAATTCACAGTGAGGAGCCAGCATAGTCCAAAAACCATGGTCATGTGGCTCGCATGACTATATGCCAAGGCACATGGAACGCTTTTACCTTTCCCACCAAAGGTGGTGCCTATTTATCTACTTGCATTTTTACATGCTTTTGAACTGCTAGGTTGGCAGGAGTTGGGGTTAATAACAGGAACTCACCCCGTTACGCAGCACTTTGGTCTTGAACTGCCAACCTGCCAATCTTCCAGCCTCCATACCCCTCCATATAAACATATAATCATCAAATACTTGTTTTGAAGAAAATCCATCCAACAGCAATCCAAAAATTTTTTTCAATCCAACCTCTTGCAAATATATATAGGAGCTGTTTCTCACTTATTCCTCCAAGATTATCCTGCAGACAGAGATTACTCTTTCATTCCTTTAACAGACATATAAGAGGTACAAATAGGACTTTATAGAAATTCCTCCACTCTCCTCAAGTCACGTCTAGAGGCATATCCCATTCTTGCTTTTTATGTATAGTACAAGATGTGTTATTGTACTTTCTTCAGCACAAGGCAAAATTCCTTTATGAATGTTAGCTTCTTCCTTCCCCTTAAAAATGTCACTCAAATCTGAGAAAAAGGTCTTGTAATCCAGATATAGACTTTGCAAACTGCATCCCATCCAGAACTGTAAGTTCCACCCATACTTTATTTTGAGATATATGCTATCAAAAAACTAAATTTATTCTCTTTCTCTTTATTGGGAGAAAAATAGTTGTATAACATAAAAGAACACAATAGATCAAATTACAATATTTATGTCAGACATAGAAAATGCAAGACATTGTAACTAAAGACACTGTACATATAATAAGGTACTTGTGAAATAGAAGAATTGGGTGCACAATATATGATTAAGTTCTAAGCAGCACTCCATTGGTTTCAGGTTTGCTCCTAACACTATCCCCAGTCATTGATACTTGTCATGTAAGGCATTTGTTGATTGTGTGTAAAGAAACAAACAGTTTATCCCAATAGATTTGACACATAACTTTTCAGTGCCATTGGAAATCTGGACATAAACATGGTATGGATCACATTCATGTATGCATATAAAGCCAGATTGATTTTTAGATACATAGTGTGTGAAAACATTTATACTGTTCCCTATTTCTTAAATTCCTTATTAGATGAGCATCTTAGGGAAGTTAATCAACTCTTAATCTCAGGGCTACCACTTATCTCTCTTACTACCAACTACTATTAAGTAAATTATTGAACACTTGTGTAAAATTAGGAGCCAAATTCAATTTCAAACCAAATTACAGTTGGGAACATTACTCTTTTATACAGGCCTTCTATATGATGAAAATATATTAATTAATTTGTAAATTCAGCATAAATCAAGTTTTGTTTGTATCTGAATCCAGTCCTGGCTGAAAAGATAAAGGAAAGGAAAAATCTCACTTGAGAATAAAGAACATAAAACACTACGTACTGTGAAAAATGTACACATCCGGTCAATCTTCTCTGGATTCTTGGCCCCCCCATTCTTGTTCAACCTTACCAGAAATCTTTCACTGAAAGGCAACACAGATTTGTCTATAATTAATACTTTGTTTTATTCTATGCTGGTCAAAATTTTTAAAAGTTTATGATAATTTTTATTGTAAGCTGCCCTGAGTCATTGGTCAAGAGATGGGTGGTATATAAGTTTAATAAACAAAAGTAAATTTAATGAGAGACTATGTACTGTATCATCTTATTTGAAATCCTACTAGTCAGCAAAACTTTCTCAATTCTACTAGTCAGCAAAAATTTCTCAATGAATTGAGAAAGCCTTTTGGATTAAGGGCGAAACGTCTTCGACTTGAGAAAAAATCCAGTCCAGATGCCTGTTTTTTAAACTTTGTTGCGATAGAGTGAATTAGATTCACTCTAAGCAACTTTATCCATCAAATGTTGAGAACAGTCCTCACAGTGACCCTGCAGATGCACCACCAATCCCTCCTAAGCTTGTAGGGACTGAGTCGCCCTGAACAGTTCTGTTGGTCAACATTCAGATAATGCAATAAGGGAAGAGAAATAAGCTTCTCTCACCAACCTTATCACACCCTGATATCACTCTCACAAAGACTCCTATATGCACCCAGATTTGCTTCTAGTTTTTCGACAGCAGCATTCTGGGCATCTCTTATATTGCTTCATCTTTTGGAGGCCCTCTGAAAAACAGGGAGCATACTACTGGGATCTATATGCATGGAGACTAAGTCTAAACCTACATTTAATCTAGCAGACAGGCTGCCTAATAGGCAGGCTGCCACTGCCTCATTCTAGGCAGCAACTAAGGGCTCAATTAAACTGTGTATCAAAACTACAGGAAAAACAAACAAGTTCTTTCTGGTACCCAATAAGGTGCATTAGATGCCTGAGTTGGGCATTCAAACAGGGTCCACTTTCTGCAGAAGGAGAGGTAGCAACATCTGTCAACTCCAGTCACTGCTCCAAGAGAAAAACCGGGTCCAATCCAGGATCAAGATCCCCTCTGGGCTGGGTCCACAATAAACTGGGACAGACTTATGGTTATTGTAGCAGCCATGAATTCCTTTGCTGCCTCCAAGACCACCCTGGCTATCTGAGAGTTGCTGCCCATTACAATCTTTTGTTTGTCCTCACAGACAAGAGAAA
>JANHZU010005242.1:42060-58547 GCA_032468055.1 Acrochordus granulatus | reverse complement strand
TAAACAATTGCTAAATCATCCACAGCTGTAATGGTGGGTATAAGCTTAAGAAAGATTTTGGGTAGTATAGTCCCAAAACATTTGGAAGGTGTCAGATTTGGCAAGACTAGCTCACAGATTTTCTTCATCAATGTGAGACTTAAGGTCCACTATCTTCAAATTATGTCCTGAGCCATTACATTTTTCAATATGACTTTTGCACAACTTGTTCAAAAGAATTGCATCCACAGACCTTCCTTGTAATGAATAGCCATAAAATAGTGTGAGGGAGTCTTTACATCTTGCGCTGTGTCTTAGAGAATCCAAGACAACATGTTAGGTGAGTTACTTCCAAACTGATTTCAGAAAGGTAGAAAGCAGGAGACTCCAGTAGCTTTTATTTAATCTTAAAAACTCAAAACAAAAACATGTCAATTGGGTGTTTAAAATGTCATGATTATTTTTTTGTCTAGCAGGACTCAATGCACATTTTGAAAAAGGATACCACTAAATATAGCTTTCTGTAAGGTAAAGTTGATTTTTTTTCCTTCCATTAAGTCATGTCCAATTCTCAGAGACTACCTGGACAATCTAGAGTTTTCTTGGCAATGTTTTCCAGAAGTGCCTTGCCATTGCCTCTTTCCTAGGGCTGAGAGAAAGTGACTGGCCCAAGGTCAGCCAGCTGTCTCCATGTCCAAGGTGGGACTCGAACACATAGTCTCTTGGTTCCTATCCTGACACCTTAATCACTACACCAAACTAGCTCTCAAAAAGGCTGATACAACTCAGCAATTAATTTAGACGCCTATCCGTGGGAAATGCTGACATGAGAGACAGAAGTGACATTTACTGCTAGACTTAATGCTGTCAGCAAAGCAGCTAACAAAGCAATCTGCAGCTCCCTATTCACAATATCTCCTACAGCATCATTTTTTATGATTGGCAAGTACTCTCTTATCACAGAATGAGAGTTTGAAGGTCCCTCATTGAACATGTGGATCAGATCCTTGCTCAATGAGGGATCTGCTAAAGCATTTCAGATAGATGCCTAGCTAGCCTCGGTTTCAAGATCTACCTTTACTAAAAGGGAATATATCAATTCACAGGAAGTAGTTTTTGGCATTAGAAAATTCCCCTAATATCTAACCTAAATTTACTTCCCTTAGTTTTAACACATTCATTCTCGTCCTGCTCTCCAGAAAAACAGAGAACAAGTCTATTCCCTCCTCTAAAGACAACCTCTTGGTTTCTGAAAGATACTGTTGGATTTGAACAGAATGAGCCAACTGAAATAAATTCCATTTTACTACTTTAATGGCTGTCTCAAGGTTACAAGAATTTCTCTTTCTAAGCGCCAAAACCTCTGACCTTGGCATGTATCTAACAGGGGTTGCTCCTCTTTTTTTGGTCATGCATAATGACTCTATGTTGATCCTTCTCTTCACACATGGTCAGTCTTAGTTTTCCCCATACCTGCTCTTGTATCTTCCTTCATTCTTCTTTTCTGCCAGTGAAACAAATTCTTAAACTATTTCTTGTAGAATTTGGTTTCCAGTCTCCACACCCCCTTCATAGGCCTCCTCTGAACTTGCTCCAGTTTGTTGATGTCCTTTTAAGCAGCTCCAAGTGGGGCCTGCTTTCTCCTGTGGGGCCTCAGGAGAAAGCAGAGTGAACAATTATTTCCTGTGATCTGCACTCCAAAGCCCCAATATTGCTTTTGCCATTTTAGCAGTTGCACCACATTATTAGCTTGTGATCTACTAGAATACCTAGATTCTTTTCACAAATAGCATTGCCAAGCCAAAGTCTTCCCATCCTCTATCTGTGCCTTGCTTTATCGTACCAAAAACTGGACATTTCCCCACCAAAAGTCTTATTACTATGTTGGCACAATATAACATAGTATAGCATTAACCATGGTTATGGCACTCAACTACAGATACTCCTCCTTATGACTGGTCACTTAGCGACTGTTCAAAGTTACAAAATCCCCAAAATAAGTGACGGTTTGCAGTGCCTCACAGTCACGTTACCATGATTTATGAAGTTTTTGTCAGAAACTAGTGTTTACTTCTCATTTCCGGCAAAACCCAGCCCACAGTGAACAATGCATGGAGCAAAGTAAGAACACGTAGCTGTGCTTATTCATAGTGTGGCTTATTAGGTGAATTTCCAGTGGAACAAAATCATAATAATGTTTCAGATAAGAGAAAATAAGAAGAGCTCTTCCACCAGCAGAAAGTAAAATGTTCTCTATTTTTCCCTGTCAGCCCATCAATCACTAGAATGCCCGAAGCAAATCTCATGAGGCAAAAAAAATCCACCTCCTTTCTTACAATAGTAATAGCCACAAATGAAACTGTCCACACACTAATGATACCTAAGAGCTGCAGCTGCCTGAATCTTTATCTATTTTCCCTCCAGCAGTTATATGATTAAAAAGAAACTTGTCTGGTTGTTCTTAACCTGCTTTGGGAGGCAAATTGATAGAGCGTTGGCTCACATGGTGATGACAGTCCAGTTACTTATGCAATCATTTAAATTACTCTGTTTCTCAGCCCTCGTTCATAACAGGCCATCAAGACTTTAGTGGATCCAGGAACCAAAAATATAATTTAGGCTAACCTAGACATGGCTTCCTGCAAGCTGCTACAAGGTAAATCAATGGGAACAAGGCAACCTGCAGATCTCAACCGTAATGGCCAAAGGCAATACTATATGTGCCCAAGGGTAACTCTCATAGCATTACCAGGCCTTCTGCCCCCACTCTATTTGACACTATAAAAGCAGTATCAACAGCAACACACCAGTCTAGTTTCATCAGCTGGGATGTAAAGAGCAACATACCAGTTCAGACATGAGTTGATAAGCGAACCAAGAAAGAACACAAGAGTTCTTTGTGTTACAGGTAGTCCTCAACCCAACACAGCACCTGGAACCAGAATTTCCATCCCAAAGAAAAACAACAGCCATCGGAAACACCTTCATTTGCAAAAATGTCCGTGGGAAACATCAAAACGGTGAACAGCTGCACCCAAGCACTTTGTAACCATGCATATTTATCCCAAAAAAAGGAGAGACAAAGAGGTAGATATTGATCATAAGCTTAAACACAGGTGAAGGAGGAGAGGATGACTCATCTGTTTCCTTTCTGTTGGTTCTTTCATTCATTAATTCGTTACGTTTTCAGCCATCCAAATCCAGAATGAATCTGGATGGCTTCAAAACGGAAAAACAGGTAAAAACAATGTAATATTAAAACAAACAACCAGCAGTTGCGGGGAGGGAGCAAATCTATAAAAAATACTCAGCCTGACTTAAAAGGGCCTGAAGATTTGGCAGGAGAAGCAGATTTTTAAGGGTTGTGCAAAGGCAGGTACAGTGGGAGCTGTATGGACCTCAGTGGGGAGGGGAGGGGAGGGAATGCTGTCCCAGGCACAGCAACAGGTTGCACTCACTGCAGCAGATTTTGCAAGAAGAGGGAAGGTACTGTTAGTGGTTGGTGATTGTCGGGAGGCTGGTTTGCCGCTTTCATGCTTGCACTGCTGGACTCCTAAGTCAATTCTGCTGACATTCTCAGACCAGGAATGCTTTGAATCAGGGATAGATATATAAGTTGTCCTCAACTAATGACCACAATTGGGACCAGAACTGTCATTGTTAAGCAAAGTAGTTATCAAGTGAGTTGCACCCGATTTTACAACATTTTTGGCACGGTTGTTAAGCGAATCACTGCAGTTGTTAAGTGAATCACGTGACCATCAAGTGAATCTAACTTCCCCCATCAACTTCCCTTGTCAGAAGCCATCTGGGAAAGTTGCAAATGGAAATCACATGGCCCTGGGATGCTGCAACTGTCGTAAATATATGCCGCTCAAATTTTGATCACGTGATTGTGGGGATGCTATAACAGTTGTAAGTGTGAGCACGGGTTGTATGCCACTTAGAGTACCGCTGTAATTCTGAATGGTCGCTAAACAAATGGTCGCAAGTTGAGGAGTATCTGTAAAATATTCCATGGCATCTCTTTCACTCACTCGTTGGTTGTAATGGCTTCCATTCCTAGGTTCTTATATTTATTTTCTAGCTATTTTTATTCACTCAAGTTATTGTGAAGCTGAAGGTGACATGTATCCGTGTGTGTCTAGGGTAGGGTAGGGTAGGTGCCTACAAGCTCAAAAATGCTGGGGATTCCTGCAATGGTATAAGAGTTACAAGAGCCGCTCAGTAGAGTCAAGCAGGCCTCACTTTTAAAGGGAACGGAGAGATCACCACTTTTTGCCACCAATGCATTCTCACAGGCGGTGCTTCATCCTTCTGTCCGTCGCATCTGTCTGTTTCGCTATTGCTTGGTGGCATACAAGCCATCTATGCGTCCAGTATTGCCTGGGATTCTGCAAGCTCAGCAAAGGACTGAAAGTTGACCAGGAACTGCTTCACTGCTGTTTTCATTTGTTTCCTGACCCTCCCCTCCTCATTAGAGATGCTAATAAAGGGGGCAATTTTTCAATCAAAGAAACTTGACTTTGGCTATTTCTACTGGCTGAACAGCATTATGTAATTGCAGTTCATCCTCTCATAGTGATTACTGCTTCAGCTTTCAGTACCAACTATTTATTGCATATATTGCAAATGACATTGCTTCATCTGCTATATGCTACCATCACTTAAAAGTAGCCTCTGGTATGTGTGTATTGCCCCATAAAAAAATCTTCCTTGATCTGATGTCCCTCAAATATATCCATTATCACCACTAGGGGAAAAGGAAGTTACAGTCCAACATCATCAGAAGGCAATAGGACAGAAACGTTCCTTAAGAAGATACTCTGGCTTTGGTTAACAAAGAAAAGAGTGATGGTTTATTCAATTCTAAGGCTTAACCAGGAATCAAATAAGCATGGAGCAAAGGGCATTTTTCATACAAACACTACTGTATGTCCCAGAATTACAGAGACATGAAATTAGACACTTGGGCAGATAAAAGTAAAGGTAAAGGAGACCCTGCCAGTCGTGACCGGCTCTAGGGTGTGGTGCTCATCCCCGTTTCCAAGCCGAAGAGCCAGTGTTCGTCCTGGGACGGCTCCGTGGTCATGTGGCCGGCATGACTGGACACCTTAAGGCGCACGGACACTGTTACCTTCCCGCCAGGAGGGGCGGTACCTATCTATCTACTCGTGCTCGCACGCTTTCGAACCGCTAGGTGGGCGGGAGCTGGGGCGGAGCAGCAGGCGCTCACCCTGCTACGCGGCAACGCCGGATCTCGAACCCGGGCCGCCGACCTTCCAGCCGGCAAGCCGAGGACCCAAATTAGGAAACTATTCTTTTGATGTAGGGAAATCACATCCAAATAATTACCACCATTATTACATAAACTGTTTCATAACTCATGTTCATCTATCCAATGCTTAAGCAGTTTTACAAACCCCATCAAGCAGGGTTTGTTCAATGAATCAAGGTTATTACACGGCTTGATGTACAGAACATCACAGACAAGTACATCCTGGCCATTGTGATAAAAAGGCTACAATTTTCAAAATAAACCTTTCCTGTCTTTTGTGGTCATCTGAATCTCTACAAAATTTAATTTTAGTCAATTTAATTAAATGTATATAAAGATATCTCCTCAGTGAAGAATGTAGCACACTGTATGTCTATGTAAGGCATGGAGCACACTGAATTTATTTTCTACAGCTGATGAGGATCCTCTCACCAATAAAAATCCTTATTCCAGTGTCCACGTCTTTTTTGTTTTCTGTTTAAAGTTTTAATTCATGATTCCCACAAACTGACTGTTGCGTGGTCCTTCTCAAAATATACACTGTGCCTTTCAAGAAAGCTATGCAAATCTAGTATTCTGTTTCAAATCCAAAAGCTAACAAACTGAGATACAAAAGAGGATTCACACTAAGCTACCATTTGGTTGAGCTGAAAAGAATCTGTCATTGGCTTGTTTACACAGAATACTCAATCAAACCTTGTTTAAAAACCATATCTACATTCACATGCTATGCCAAGAACAAGCAAGCCATATTGTGGATTAGTATTAAAATATGACCTTAAGTCATTGGTTTCCAACCTTAACCATCCAAAAGGTTGGTTGGAGGAATGTTGTCTTGGTTATTTATTTACTTATCAAATTTATATAGTTGCCTATATCACCAGAACTGACTCTGGGTGGTATACAACAATCAAAACGATTTATAAAATTTAAACAATCTGTGGGAAGAAGAAGGGAGGAACAAGGGGTAAAGCAGGGAACCAATCTTGAGTTGCTATGCATTCTCAGTCATCAGAAACCCAACTTCTCCTGAAGACCCTTGAATCTTATCTTAAGAGTGCAGGTGTCAACAGGCAATTGTGCAAATTCTTGTAATCTTATAGCAACAATAAATCTGTTAGCTTGAACTACATTGCCTGAGCCTAGTCCTTTGCTCTTGACACACTCATTATTAAATGATTGTTAATAATTATTAAAAATCATTAAAAATTAAAGTAACACAAAAATAAAATGTAACAACCAATATCACCCACAACACTATATACTTTTAATTTAGCTTTTTCCAGATTTAGGAAGATGAATACCAAAGCAGATATCAAGTTTTTTTGCAGATGTTTGGCTTTTGGGTTTTTTTTTTTTCACTACTATTCCTAAACTTACTGGCTCCCTACACTTCCCAGTCTAAAACATGTTTCATCAAAGAATGAGGAGCCAAAGGGCTTCCGATTGTTGGAGAGAGAGTTGTATAAATCAAACAGAAGACATGTAACTGGTATGACCAAGAACACTATACTCCATCCATGAAAATTCTTCCACAATTCTAATCTGTTTTAAAAACAAATTTTGAAAACATGAAGATCAGCAAACAAAAAAGGAAGCCAGAATAATATGCTAGCTAGAGAATTCTGGGGGCTGAAGTTCATACATCTTAAAGTTGCTAAGTGCAACACTGCTCTAATTCAAATGAAATTTATTTTTATTTTTTATTTTGACCATAATCAAACAGTGGACAGGACTTTGGTGGAGAATAATGGCTCAGGATAATTATGGACAAACCCTCTGCAACGTTTTTGCACTTATTCCCACTTCTCCCAGCAATCCTAACGAACAAGGCCAAATTTCTTGGAGGGCAAATAGTTCCAAAATCTTTGGGAAACAATGCAATGCAGCATAATTTTAAAAATAAAAGAAAGGAAAAAAAGCATGAAATCATTTAGATTATAAGCACTTGAGATTGGTTTGAATGGCCCTATTTTAAACCCTTAAAAATTCCCTCTCAGAAAATACAGGATATAAGCCAAGATAAGTGGTCGAGATCTGAGGATGTTTCATGCAATCTCTTTATATACCAACAACTTTTCTCAAGGTATTTGCAAGCCAGCCAACAGAATTGTCGTACTGGAAGTTTCACCCAAAGCTGGGGGCTGCTGTGCCTGCAATATTATACAGACTTTAAAACTATACTCAGAAAATATTAACGATGGTACTGGAAAAGACTTAATGGCATCTGGCTAGAAATTAAAGCCCCAGAAATAGCTTCATGCGGTGATGAGCTTGGCATAATTAAGGTAAATATCAGTCCTCTTAAGTAATCCATCTTAAAGGGATAAGATTCGACGACAGCACGAATCCCAAGTTAGTGTTCAATTTTTTTCCCGCGGATAATAGATCCAAGCTGATTAGCCACCCAGGGCTGCTAATGGTGAGGTGGAGGGTGTATAAATTTGAGGAATAAATAAGCAGAATGTCCTGCTCCGGCCGCTCCTCACTTAAGTGGCTTTGCTTACCTTTTCCAAGCACAGGTTCACATCCACCTCCGGCCAGCGACACACTGCAGGCTGAACTGTTTCCTCCTTGTGCTAGCAGCGCCACTCCCACCTCAAGCTGAAGTCGAGAATTGAGCAACAGCAACCACCCCTTCCATCAACAGCAACCACCCCTTCCACACTGGGTGTGCCACTTTTACAATGGCTTTTGAAAATCCTGGCACTGAAAATTAGACCCGTGTCCTGGAGCTACGGTACTACCCCAGCGGAGTATAAATCCAGCCGTGCAGCGCTGGGTGATTTGCAGTTACAGAGAAGTCGCTTTGAAACCTAAGCCTGGCATCAAACCCTGGAAACTTTTGGATTTGATCTTCTCCCAGGAAAAACTTTGCCTAGATTTTTTCTTTGGTGTTTCACCCTGATAAAAGATTTAGAAGCTAGCCCATTGAAAACTCTGGCCACTGCAGTGCTGTTTTTTCTTCTT
Organism: Acrochordus granulatus; assembly: GCA_032468055.1. Taxonomy (NCBI): domain Eukaryota; kingdom Metazoa; phylum Chordata; class Lepidosauria; order Squamata; family Acrochordidae; genus Acrochordus; species Acrochordus granulatus. Next base: position 50,320 of record JANHZU010005242.1, on the reverse strand, counting down.
CTTTTGCTCTGGCTGTATACGAAGCTTGTCCGTTCTGATGAATGCAACTTACAGAAATGAATAATGGTTTGGCTTTCCTGATTCAAAGAGAAAACTGTCACTGGTGTTCCATTACAGGTTCGTGTCTTTGAAAACCTCACTGACTGTGGTCCTTGCTACATAATTGGATTTTTACAAGTGCATTTTTTACTACTAGAGATGGAGAACTTGCCCTCTTGTTTAGTTTTCTATGCAGGTAGTCCTCGACTTATGACCACTTTGGGACCAGAGCTTCTGTTGATAAGCAAGGCAGTTGTTAAGTGAGTCGTCCTGATTTTATTACCTTTTTGCCACAATTGTTAAGCAATTCACTGAAGTTGTTAAGTGAATCATGAGGTTGTTAAAAGAACCCAACTTTCCCCACTGACTTTCCTTGATATAAGCCAGCTGAGAAGGTTAAAAATGGTGGTCACCTGACCCAAGGATGCTGCACCTATCATAAATATATACCATTTGCCAAGCATCCGAATTTTGATCACTTGATCATGGGGATGCTGCAACAGTCATGATGTGAGGACTGGTGGCAAGTCACTACTTTTCAGTGCCATTTTAACTTCAAACAGTCTCTAAAACAAATTACTGTAAGGTGAGGACCACCTAATATATCTTTTTTCACTAGCAACCTCTTGGTTTAATTTCACTGCTAGCCAAACCAGATGAAAAGTCTGGAGAGATTTGCAATCTTGCTCCTTCTTCGGTGTGGTCCTAATAAAGAGATTATTCCTAGTGGCTTTGGATGTTCATCTTCTAAAACAGATTAAGGCTATGTCTTATGAAACTTCACCCTTATCTTTCCATCTGCTTCACTCTGGCGTACATATGTATCAGACCCATGGGGGTACTTCCCATATATCCAGCACGCAGGGCTGTGCATTTGCACACAAGTAGCCAGAGGCCTCTGTGTGTTCATTCCAAACAATTATTAATCACACATACAGGCAACCAGATGCAGAAGCCGAGAGAAAGGATGCCACAGAAGTTCTATATTTTTTCTGTTATTTCGCCCTGCACAGAAATCAAACTTGCTCTGGAAGAGACAGAATATCCAAGGATGCAGACAGATAAAACAGGCAACATCAGATCCTATTATTTCTTGTTGGTACAAGCAATTAGCCTCATGGATTCTTTCGTACTGATCAAGCCTCAATCAGCCCAACCTACAGAACAACTAAGCAGTGCATCAAAGCTTGAGATGGAAGGCTCCAATTCAGGATGCGAAATCCGGAATGAAAACCATGCACGTGAGACTCCCAAAACCTTAGCCAAGCCTACAATGAGTTAATCCTAGGTTACAGTCTTCCACCTTCTTGTGAACAAATATATGAAGTTCAGAACATGCAAGATAATTAATTTAAAAAAATATTTCAAATCCATCTGGACCTTTAATCCAGTTTATAACATTCAAAAAAAGAAAATCAACATTCTAGTTATGGTTTTGCTGTTTATTCAAAAAATATTATAAATTTGAACTTAAAACTTTTTTGGCTAAGGGTTGAAAGAAGCTTATCTGTTCCTAATAGATGAAAAGTAATCAACAAGCAATTTTCAAAAGTAAGTTTAAGTATGCAGATTCTATGTCCATAAAGAAATTGACCACGTTATAAATAAAGATGGCTTTCCCCTTGTCTCCCAGAGCTTCACTTGTGTATCCTTGCAAGGAACAACTGTATGGAGCACTTGTGGGTGATCTCAAGTCTTCTTGTTCAAAGAGGGATTATTGAAGAGTCAGTCTTCCTGTTGGCTCTTTATCAGCTCTGTTTTTAGTGGAACCATCTTCAATTCTCTATTTCTTTGGTGGAAGTCCCTGAATGACAGTGCTCTTATGGTGATCCCATTTGCCGTTGCAATGGGTTCTTGATTTTCACAGAATGAATTAAGTGACCTGTCTGCACCTCCATGTACACATGTTCCATTTTTTAATTGCAAGGGCTGAACAGCTGAAAGTTTCCTTGTTTTGCCCAGTTTTTCCCCCAAATATCACAAAGCCCTTGAAATTGAGAATGCTGATTTAAAAGTACATTTTGCCAGATAGTAAAAGCAATGCAGAAAATTTGGATTCAGTTTGAAAAATTGATGTTTTTTTATTGTTAACAACAATCTTGTTGTATTATGCTCTTTCCTGAAAATTTTGACAGTAATTAGTTGAGTTACTCTAACTGTGTATTATGTTCCATCAGCTTATAATTTAGCAGACACCATAAAGAAATAACAATTTTCATCCATAAGCTTCTCAGGAATTTCCACTGAGACTACTTTCTGTTTATTTCCTGCCCTGGTATGTTTGTTCTTTATATGTTGAAACGGAATTTCAGGATAAAAAGTTATGGGATTCAGTGCCAGCAGTACGGAACCCTAGACCACATTGATTGACGCATCACCTCCTAATAATGTAATTATTTGCATTTTTAAAATGATTTGGAAGGAGGAATGACTCCCTAAACTTTGGGATCTTAGACCAGTGCTTTTTGGCTTTAACATAAATCTGGCCCTGGTGAGAGAGAGATGTATGATAAAAATCAGAACACAGAATGTACTTAATAAAAAATGGGGGCTACTTGTAAATAAAAAAGCAAGATGTTAGAATGAAAGCCAAGAATGTATAAAATAGACAACAACTGTAAAACAAGCAATCTTAGTGCAAATCCAACTAATATATTCAATATATACTATGAGACATAATGAACATATGAAAAGTGAGAGCCAGTCTGGTGTAGAGGTTCTTTTAATAGATTAGCAACATGGAGGTTGTATGTTCTAATCCTGCCTTAGCCATGAAAGCCAGCTGGGTGACCTTAATCAGTCACTTCCTCTCAGCCCAATCCACCTCAGAAAGTTTTGTTTTGGGGAAAATAGGAGGAGGAAGGTGTATTAAATATGTTTGCTGCCTTGAGTTGTTTATAAAAATAATAAAAATATTATTAAATAATAAAGGATATAAATAAAATAAATAAATCCTAAAACTTAAATCTCAGGGGTTTTTAAGGAGAGTTTTTTGAGATATTAATGAGTGCTTATGTCTGATAGGACCTATGAGATCATTTTGCAGCTGGTATAGAATGTTCCTAAATATTCCAAGTATTCTGGGAAGAAAGTTTGTTGTGCAGTGGTTTAGGGTGAGGGAATGGAAGATGGCAAGTTTAGAAGGGATTGATGTAAATCAAATTGTAAGAACAGAAATAACTTGGGGAGTGGGGTATTTTCCAATACAAGCATGCAAAGATACAGAGGAAAAAAAATAAGATATACAAATAAAAATCAAAGTATGCAATAGCCCAAATATTGGTCTCTAATGAAAGGTTGGAAGAAGAGAACAGTTCAAGCAGAATTGCCTGAAGCAAGGAGTGGAGAGAATTGATTTAATTTTACATACTGATTTTCCAGTCAATTTTTTAATTGTTTTAAAAATATTTTGTTGTTTAAGTTCAATTTTATAACTAGTGATAAAAATTACACCCTATGTTTAATAAAAGGATATGCATTTTGTAAATACAAAAAACAGACAAAATCTCTTTTTCAATTGCTCAACTAGAGGAAACTTCCAAAAATATATGGCCACTTTTTAAAGTAGCATGGATGTCAAATGTAACTTCATAATAAAATGCTAGTCTGTTTCTTGCTCAGTGTTAGCAAGAGTTGAATCAAATCAAATATTGTAAGATACATCCAAAGATATGTTTGAAAATAATTTTGGATTGCATAAAGTATAATAAACTGAAATGTATTCCAAGTAACAACAGTATAGAAATTGGAAGCCCAGTCCCTACTAAATAGGAAATCATTCCCTCTGAAGGATAGGGCTGAACTGAACTGTATGGATGGACAATCAATACTGTTTGTAGTAAAAGTACTTACGTAGTTAGCTCTGATTGATTCATGAACTGTGTTTATATTTTTTTTCTAGGAAAAATGAGATCTGATTATGATTATTCCTTTCCTAATAATGTAATAATGTGTTAGTGGTCTATGACAGTAAACTTTGAGTAAGGCTATATTTGAAGATCTTAAAAAATTGTAACTGGTGCATAATATTAATAAATAATGTTTCTCACTGTCAGTAAACAGCATATTACACTCATGCTAAAAGAACTTGCAGATTCTAGTACTTAGGTTTAATTCTCTAAATGAATCAGGATTGAGTATCTAAATGATTCTGGAAGACAGGCATTGAGCTCATGGACATTTTCCTCTGGATAACCCCTCTTCCCTCTTTTTGGTTGAATAGTACACACAGACTGTCAGCTGGAAGCTGACGGATTTTTTTTTTTCCTCCATTCTGTCATTCCTGATTCTTAAAGACTGCCTGAACAAGTCTCTACAGTTTTCTTGACAAAGATACTCAGACTGATCTGTCATTGTCTCCCTCCTAATTCTAAGGGAAAGTGACAGGCCCAAGAATATCCAACTGGCTTTGTGCTTAAATTAAAACTAGAACTCTCTTTCTCCCAGTTTCTAATCTGACGCTTTAACAATTACACCAAACTTGTTTTTGTTGAGTTAACATGAATTTGTTGAGTTAATATGAATCTTAACATTTATGCTTTTGTTTTCAGGTACATGATATCTGCATAGCATGATAGAAATGTTCATTTCAGATCTTTCATCAATGTTTTGGATAAAGTGATCTCAAAACATTGATCACAAGGTTAACCATCTGGTATAGGGAGTTAGATTGGCATAATCAGATAAATTATTTATTAAATATATATAGCCACCTATCTTAAGCACCATAATCTGGAACAGTTACAGACCAAAATAAAACCATAAAAATCTCTAATTCCCTCTACATTTAATTTTATGGGTTTTGCTTACATAGTTAACTCCCACTTATATATGACATGAGCAGAAGCACAGTCTTATTTTGCTTTTTTGACAAACATGTATTATTCAAAATAAACCACAGACTATTTGCATATATTAAAATATCTCTATTTTCCAGTCATTAGTAAACTTCAATCAAAATACCTAGATTCATCTACTTATTCTAATCTGTAATCATTCACTCTAATTTCCCTGTCAAATACAACTAGCTTTGTCTTTGATACATTCATGTTGTTAATTATGCTCTTTGTTATATCATACAATATACAGTATACTATATATCAGATACAGTATCTAATATTTGCTGCAAACAATTTGTGTCTCAGCCAACAACATGACATCATCTGTTTGTTTCACTTCCTTCTTTATTTGTATGTCCATTTTTCCTGACATCTACTTTTGGCATTGTTTATTACCACATTTGGGTTTTCACGTCACCCTGTATCCTTCAAGAATTCATTTATCTTCTCACTCTTTTATCATACTCAATACAATAATTCATGTTTTTGGATTTATATTCATCCATTGGCATAAATAGACTACATTAAAAATAAACCTTGTTTGAAGATTTCACCATCAACATTCTACAGGTAGTTCTTAACAACTACAACTGGGACCATAATCTTGATTTTTGAGTGATGTGGTAATTAAGCAAGATGCCTGTGTGACCACTTCCCTCAATGAGAGCCATATTGACTCTCGCAATTGCAGTCATTAACTGATTGCATGGAGCACTAAGCAGAGTGCCAGGAAAGGGCCCTCTCCCCACCCACCATGCTTGAGTACACTTTTGTTGTTTTTTGCAGCTCATGCACACCCAGCTGATGTGAGGTGAAGCCTTCCTATTGAGGCCATCTTGTTCTAACTTGTAGGCAGGTCTCCTTCTTAGGATTGTTGAAAGATCCTTCTCCAAATTTCATGATTTAGAGAAATAGCCTCCCAAACTATTGCAGAAATGATTGTACTTTCTAGCCTTTCTAAGCAAACATGATCATTCTGAAGGCTAAAAATCTTTCTAGTTTTTAGAATGATAATGTTTGCTAGTGTAGGAAGAATGACCCTCCATCTTCCCGGTCGCATACATACAGCCCTCCTAGCATGGCACCATCCAGTCCTTCCCCCTCCAGTCAATCTCTTCTGTCCGTCTCATAGCACATAGGCAGATTATAATGATAAGAAGAAAGGTTTCCAAACTACCCAGGAACCAAAGACCACCAAGGACCCCCGGGAAAGTAATTATCAAGGGAAAGGAAAAAGGTCATTTTGCTCTCAAGTGGCAGCAGCAGATCCTCCAGATCCAACATGGGCTGCCAAGACAACAGCTGGCCGAGCAGCTGATTGCCACAAATCTGCCTAAGAGAGGACATGTTGTTTTTGGACATTGCTCGAGGGGATGAGTGAGGCGATAAGATTAATACTAAAAGCAGCACACCACTTGCAGGAAAAAACAAATAAAATTCCTAGTAACTATACGGAATCACTATAGAATAAAACCCCAAGGCTATGCAGAAAATCCTTTTACATAAACCAAGGGACCATTAAGAACTGTCACCTAAATTAAATCACAATCAAACTCAGCTAAACTCTTCTATACCACAAAAGATCCCATGTCTATAAAAATGCTACCCCTTGCCCTTTTCTTGGTTGGCCCACCTTCTGACAACTGTCCTCTGTCCTGCTGTCAGAATAAACTCCTCCTCTTCAAGCAGCTGTCTTCGTGTTGTTATTTTCTGCCTGGATTGGACCAGACCAACTTGGACCTCTGCCTCAAAATCTTCTAACAATTGGTGACCAGCATGAAGGGACGCAGTCTAAAAGACCAGATAAACACAGCCCAGGTATGAACACACCCAGCTGGCATCAGACCTGCTTTGTCCGAGAGTGCTCCCCTGTGCTTTGCTCACCTGGGAAAGTAGTAAAGGGAGTCTTGGTTTTGTGCCAACTGGTTGCTTGAATTGGAGGACCTCATTGGTAGGTACCTGACCAAATGTGTGTTTGTGCCCAACTTGTGTGTGTGGAGAAACCTTGTCTTGAGGATCTTGCTGCTGCATTCCACATCATCCTCAGCTGCATGCAAACACCTGCAAGCCTCACAGCTGTGACTGGGGAATTTTGGAAAGCAAGTGGGGACTCTTGTGTGAACTAATCGATGAGAGCAAAAGTGTGCTCCTGTCTGGGCCTTGCCAGTCTCCTCCTCAAGCAAATTCCTGATTTGGGATGCGGGGACCATACTCTGTCTAGAAGTGGACCCAGGGCATAGGATTCACAAACTGACTGGCAGGAAAGGGAGAGTGCTTACTTCATTAGGAAGTCTCCCCAAGTCACTAAAAGGCTTGAAAACTGGCCGGCTATTACATGAATAAAGATAGGGGAGCTGCTCACCTCATTAGGAGGTCTCCTCGGGTGTTGCAACACCCAAAGTGAGCAGGGACACTTGTGTCAGGAGGAAATAGGGTCAAGGGAGGAATATTATGAATATTTATGTATTCAGAAATTATGTATCTAGAAGTTTCCCCAACGTTCCTCTTGGGAAAATTGCTAGAAGCTTGGGAAAGCAGGAAGTTACCAGTCCAAGTAGGAATGAAAAAAGCCCATGCATGGCGGCTTTGTAGGGAATGGACTAAGCTAAGGATGAGACGGCAACCTAATCTGGCCAACCTAATCTGGTACTTTCAACTATGGAGTATTGAAGACCCTTAGGGCAAGAATTAAACCTGTTCATCTTCCCTGTTAGGTGGAAATAGCTGATTTTCCAAACATTCCTTCAAGAGAAAACATCCAACCAGTAAAAAACAAATGCCCAGGCAGCTCCTGCTGCAAGAGCAAGGGATCCCATGAAGACAATCAGGGCCAGGAAGGGAAATTTCCAACTAAGCTAAAAGCTAAAAGCTTTCTCCCGAACAAGAGAAAAAGTTTCTTTAAATCAAAATTGGAAGTAAGAATAAACTGCAGGGTTTAAGACTCAACAGCTCTAAACTTCTCTTTCTTTTCCCTTTCTGTAACCCTTGTGTTACAAGGGTTGAGGTGTTTCTGTCTTCAAGCTGAAAGAGTTACTGTGAATAGAAGGGGTTAACTGCGCTACTGATGACTAAAATATAGAAAATCCAAAGAAAGCAATGTTATTGTTCAGTCACGCAGTCGTGCATGATTCTTCGCGACCCCATGGACTGCATTATGCCAGGCCCCCCTGTCTTGCACTGCCTCCTGGAGTCTGCCCAAGCCCACACCCATCACACTTATGCTATTCATCCATCTCATCCTCTGCCATCCCCTTTTCCTCTTCCCTTCAGTCCTTCCCAGAATCACAGTCTTTTCCAATGAGTCCACCCTGCTCATTATGTGGCCAAAGTACTTGAGCTTCAGCTTCAATATCTGTCCCTCCAAAGAGCAATCAGGGTTGATT
>JANHZU010005241.1:48150-58455 GCA_032468055.1 Acrochordus granulatus | reverse complement strand
AATGGGAAATACAGAGCGTGCTTACTGATGACGCGCAAGGTTTGGCATGAAGTTTCCTTGTCTTGTGAGTCGCGGCTTGTCTAGCGGAATATTTTTTGATTAAATTTTTTGCTCGTCCTGCAAGTTTCTCGCCCTGCGAGTTACTCGCCCTGCGAGTTACTCGTCTTGTGAGGCACCACTGTAATCTGAAGCAAGCAAGTCTCCCCCAGAAGAACCACAATTGCATGCTGGCTGCCTTAAGCGCATCCCAATTTTGGCCATTTTTTAAGGGACACAGTGACTAAAACAGAGTTGCACTTACAGGGGAGGATCCTTGCTGTAAACTTCAGAGATGCCAGCTGAAAAGTTCTCCTTTTCTGCCCAAGGTGTCCTAGTGGGTTAAGCAAAACTCTGATACAGGATGTCATTAATCATTAGTATGCTTCATATGCTTTGCTACATTGTGATCTCTTCCTTTCCATTTTAGCTATACTTGGCTGCTTAGTATAGTATTTTAAGAATGTTTTGGATATTTGAGTTTATGAATGATTTTTCATAGACATAACAAAAAAAGGTATCCTAGACTAGAAAAGCTAACATGTATGGAGTTGGCCCATTAGCCTATTTAATTCAATATTGTCAGTACCAACTGCCAAGAATTCTTTAGGATTTCATACCAAAGTCTTTCTCAGCCTTAATTTGGAATTTCCTGCATACAAGCAAAAACTCTGAATTACAGTTCTGCCATTCTTTTTGGAAACTTTGGGAATCATTTTACAAACTAGAAGTTGAAACTATGAAATAGGGAGAAATGGGTATAAATGTAAAATTAGTAAATTATAACTAGTGTTATAAGTATAAATAAAATTATAAAACACTTTTTGGAACACACTTTGCTGTTAGAAGTAGTCCTTGATTTACAGCTATAATGGAGCCTGCCAATTATGGTGATACGTTGTGACTCTTGTAAAGCAGATCATCACATGACCTGATTTTACAACTTTTTTGCAGTGATCATTAAGCAAATGTAGCAGTTTTTAAGTGAACCCATTATTTGCTAAGGGGTGTTTTTGTGAAAAACCAGAAGTAAATGCCAGTTTTTTGGCAAAAACATTGTAAATCACAGTTACATGACTACAGCATGCTGCAAATGGCCATAAATATGGGCCAGTAGCTGAGTGCCCAAAGTGTAGTCATGTGAACTTCAGAATTAAGTTGTTTGAGGGAGCCCAGTACACTCTTATCGTCCTCTTCATTTTACAACTTTTGCATTTCTTGAATTTTAGCTTGTAAAAACATTTTGCTGATTCTGGGCCTGGTTGCACAATTAAAAGTACTATACATGGAAATGAAAGCATCAGAGATTGGATATTTTCTACTAGTTATGGTGATTGAGTATGCTGAGCAGCAATCAAGTGCACCAAGATAGGCCAGATCTTCAAAAATGTGTATACTGGATCTGTTCCCTTTTTTCCAGTGGGTGTATCTGCTTCCTAAAACCGTCAGGAGTATGCATTCAACAAAGCTGTTCAGGTCCTAAAACAGTCTTCTACCAATCAGGAATTGGAAAGGAAAATAAATGCTTAGTCCAGATGAGACAGATGAAATCTTACGTGGCATTTTGAATATAATTTTGAAGAGGAAGGTTGGAAAATTAATAAATATGGAATACTGTTTAATTCCAGTTCTCTAGACTCTCTAAGTAAGAAACAACAAACTCCAGTATCATCATCATAAATTACAAAATATGAAAATACATTGCATTCTGAATAGTTGCTCAGAGAAAGGCAAGTCCCACCCTGGATGAAACTGATAGCGAAATGGGCAGCCTTTCTACTAAATCTACTAAATTGTAGTTTTTCACAAATTTCCTTTTCCCTTCAGTTAGCTTTAAACCCACCACATTTCCCTTTAAACAAAAACAATGCCTAATGGGAAAAAGGACTCTTAAAAAGGTAAAGCTCAAAATCTAGCAGGTACTGTCCTGGTTTTTGCAACTTATTTGTTTTTAATACAGAAGGGGCAGACTTATCAGCATGCATTCTCTTAAGGAAATAGTCACTTTTTGTGAGGCAGGTTCTACTTTATTATATTTCTGTGCCCTTAGAAAAAGCATTTGTGCAATATAAAATGTATGCAGGAGAAACCAGGCATACCTCTGATAACTTGAGACAAAATGATGAGCATTGAAAGAACAATTTGTACCATCTTGGAGCAGCTGAAGAATAAAACATTACCTGGGCCACAGAAGGATTTTGGAAAAACATGAGTTTATAACTAACAGACTAGGTACAAGAACAGAAAGCTCTCCAAATCTGAGTAAAGCTATTTATAAAATAATCCTGGTGTTAAATAAGAGTTAACGATGGTTGATTTTTCTTTCTAGAACAGGAACTGAAGAATTTAAAAGTAAAGTTAAATGTTCAGTGTGAACCATTCCATCATTTCAAAATAAGAAAGTTTTAGGGTTGCTCACTATTTGTTAAAGGTCTGGTTCTCAAATATTTGATTCTCCATTTTCCTAAAATAAGTGCAAATGTGAAATTAAAATCTGATGTGTCTGGAAAGAACATTTTAAAATACCAATCACTACTATGATCATACATGAGTATGATCAGAGCATCAACAATGAAATTCTTTTTTAAGACAAATGACCCAAGTAAGGTAAACTTCTGGTAACTACAGGAGGAACCATCTAAGATGATTTTACAATGAAGAGTCAAACAAAAGAAGCCTTTTCTAAGAGAACTGGCTCAAGCAATATACTTTCAAAGTAATAATGGGTTTTATATTTTGTGTGGAAACAAGTTAACAATGCTTTGAGTAAAGGTATTATGTAGCCTCTGATCCAAAAGTGCTTCTTTTCCAAAAGGCAACTAGACTTCTTTGATTTTCACTTCTCATCCAAAAAGCTTCTTCAGTTCATCAGGAAAAGAAGCACCTTTGGGATAATCCTGACCTGGATGATTGAGAATCTCCACAGACAATGTGGCCACTGATTTTTAGAATCCAGCCTAGCCTGTTTATCATCCAGAGTTTCCAGGTCAGACATAAAGCGGCTACAACATAGCAGATTCCATTTGTAAATTCTGGATACTACCAATAGATACAACCATACTTTTTGCTTAAAGTTCTTTTAATATTTCTTGCAGAAAGACACAACCCTTTTTGCAGATCCCCATACATGAAAACATGTATGATTTCTTATTATAGTCTCCAAAATTTTCATGAGCATCTATGAGATATTTATGTGATTCTAATTGGAGTTACATACTAGCCATATAACTAGTTATATATTATCTTCCACTGCATGGATAAATGGTGATAGAAAGTCATTGATTCCTCTAGGTTGGGAAAGATGACTTAATTTCTCAAAGGTGATTAAATACCAAGAGTCTGACATCTTTATACTGTTACTTTATACTCAGCAAGAATTTAAGTTGGAGGCATGTTATCCAAGACAATTGGCAACCTATTTGTAATTCAGTTTCTTCACCACTCTGTGGCTTTCTATTTTCTAAAAGTCTCTTATTCTGTAGCAACTGAGATTTTTCCAGGCCTTCATTTCTATTGATCTATCTTGATTATAGAATCCTGAGTATACAATTAAAAGTCTTAGAAGATATTTTCTATCAATGTTTCATGTCATTTTTTCCAAACCTGAAATGCAGTTTTTGCGAATATACCGTTTTATCAATATATATATTTTTATACTGTATTTTGGGACAAAAAGCATTTCCGTGTTGATCGACTACCTCATATGTTTTCTAGCTGTCTTTTGGATCATTTAACGTAAAGGGAATATTATTTCTCAAATGTGCTGCTTGATAATATAATTTTAGAAATGGAACTCCCATCCATTTTTCCCTTGGGATCAATGTATGACCATTGTATTATAGAGGGGAAGGAATAGTCTTCTAGAGTGCAGGTACCATGCCAGTGAAGGTCCAGGTCTGAGGTTCTATTAGGAGACATTATTGAACTGATGGGACCCAAAGCATGCCAATTCTGTTAGACCATGTTGAACGGGTAGAAACTCTAGGTTTGTATACATAATAAATCATTCCTGGAAATTAGAAACACTAAAAGGGCTGCTTGTTTAAAAGAGATAAATCTGCCCCCGATATAATGGTGCTTAAAAGGTTATGAACCGTTTGAATTTTCAATATTTTTGCATAAATATGACCTGAATGTGAAAAATCATTTATTCATTTTCTCAAATAAGTGAACAAGTGCATAATGTTTCTGACTCATTTGCTTAATTGGGTTCCTTTTATCTAGTTTTAGAGCTTATGCAGAGAATATATATCTTTTAGGTCATATTTATGCAGAAATAGAAAGGCTCACAAACTAAGTGTAAGTTAATGATAGCACACAAACACAATAGCAGATGAAATGTGTGCCTTGCTGCATGCAAGTGCCCAGCTATGATGGGAAACAAATCCTTGGGTGTCATAATGGATGTGAACACCTTGAGAGATTTCTGATTAGTCTGCATTCATTCCTTTTGATGGTTTTCAAAGTAAAGATCATGGTATTCTTTTGGTCCTCTGGGCCTCGAGGCATTTTTGTGTGTGTGTTTCTCATCCAGTGTGTTTTTCTTCCAAGAATGTGTGCTGCTTTCTGGAAGTTTCTCATCCAGTGTGTTTTACTTCTAGGAAATTTTTCACATGTGTGGAAAGCTCAAGAGCATTGCCTACTTCTGAGGTTCCTAACTTGGAAAGCAGTGTCCCCTAGCAGGATTGCATGTTTTCAGCAAAATACACAGTTGGGCACTGTACCAACTTGTTTCCCCTTACACTGGTATTTCTCAACAACGTTAAAATGTATGGAATTCAACTCCAGAGTTCTTCAGACTACTTTAGACAATGGTTTATAGAAGCCTTAAGACCATAGAAGTCATTGGCTTGTATGCATGTCTCTCTGTTTTAAACAGGGCATAATTTTATTTTGCTGAATTTATTAGCTGTAAAGGACATGTTTGAGAAATAAGAGAAAATTTGCAATATGGACAGAAGAATTAATCAGAAGGGATCTGGGTTTATGGAATATGTTGAGACAAATTATGATTCACAGACTGAAATAGCTAAAAATTTCAGTCACACTCTGTTTAGAGTAACATTTGGCCAAATTGAAGCATGGTTAACTAAACCACAATTTATTCAATGAATACTCAGTTAACCCAATTTGCTTGATATGTTTGATGTTTTAAATCGTAATTTACAAATTATAATGTAAATTTTAATATAATCTTAAATTGTAATGTACAAGCAGGCTTTCCACAATACATCAGTCTAAAATGCTGGTTTGTAGCCCATGCAAACCAGCTAATCACGGCGCTGTATACGTAGCACTCACAATTGATAGAAATCCACACTTGAGTTATGCAAACTTTTGATGATGTGTATGTGGGGGGGGATTAAAAGGAGAAGAATTACTTGTATTGTGGCTTTAACATGACTCGTAGGAGGAGGAATAAGTGCTTTTCGTGAACATTTTGCCATCTGGAGAACATTTTACCTGTACTGTCTTCATCCAGAAGATTGTGCTTTAAGAGATTCTGAAGTGTGGCGTATCCTGAGCCAGACAACTGTGAATTGCATGTAACTATTTTGGGGGCCTCATCGTTGTGGAACGAAACGTCTGCAAGAAAACATCCAAGCTCAGGGAGCACCAACTATCAGCTACGCAGGTTCTTTTCTGTTGGTGCTTCCGTCCATCCATCCGTCCATCTACCTAGCTATCCGGCTAGCCTTTATTCCACCTGGTTTTATTGGTGCAAGGTAAGAAGGGGCACGCCGTGTTGGGAGGGGGGTGACGAAAGAAAGGGAACTTTGTAGAAGTCCTTTTATATGAGCTTGTGGAAGGCTTCCTCACGAAATGAACCGGGAGAGCCGGCTCTGAACGCAGGTCGCGTCCCCTTTAAGCCTGCTCGAGGGCACCTTTCCCTTTGCTGCCTCGATTCGGGGTGCAAAGGTAGGCTCGAGTCCTTCGCCTCGCCTCGCGTCCCCCTGCGTCCAGCAGGCAGGGGCGCCGCGGCAGGGGTCTCCCTTGGACGCTCCGGCGGGGGCTGGTAGGGGCCCGCCGAGCGGCCACATCCTCGAGCCACCCCGCTCGGGAGCCGCCTGCCTTTTGGGTGGGGGGCAGGAGCGGGCTGGCATTCGCAGCGAGACCGCGCCAGGACTCCGAAGGCTCCAGCCGGGGAAAGCGGCGAAGAGGGCGGCGGGCAGGCAGGGCATGTTTGCTCGGGACCGGCTCCCTCCGGGGGAGGACCGCCAGCGGCAAGTGCTCCGCACCGAGTGGGTAAGCGGCGCCCTTCCCAGCCTGATGCGCTCGCAGCTCCCGCGGGGCTCAGCCCGCCGCCGCCCGCCGAAGACGGCGCCCTCGGGAGTTGCGCCGGGTGCCCATGGCTCTGCCCGAACTCGCCGCGACTGGCCGATTCGACGCAGACCGGGTCGTGGGAATGCAGCTCGGCTGCGGGGCGCCGAGCAGATGGGCTTCGCTCTGGGGAGCTCCAGCCGGGTTGATGGTCTTGAGAGGTCTGCTTTGGCTTGCGGACGCGCGCCGCCGCCGCCGCTTCTGGGGGCACCAGTTCTCAGGTCTTGTTTTCCAAGCCGAACGCGTGTCGCCCTTTCTCCTTGCTTAAAACGAAGAAGCGGAGTGGCGCTGCCTTTTCTGGGCCCGGGGAGCGGGCGTCGGAAGGCGAGTTTAGACACCGGAAAGCTTCGTTGAAACCTGCGCGGTGCGCGCAGCAGCCGGGATCGGACGGACGCGCCGGCGGAGCTGGGCAAACGGGGTGAAGAATTGCGGGGCCCGCCGGGAATCCCCGCCCGAGCCTTTTGGGGGATTCAGGTCGCGCCGACCGACGCCCGAGCAGTTTCTGCGGCTGTCTCCGGATAAACCTCCGTTTGCATCAGGCCAGGCGTGGAGAGAGGGGTTGTGTGCTGAAAATTGAATTTATCGGTGACAGGTTCATCGGTATTTGGCTTTACCGAATTAAGCCGATTTCCCGAGATCTCGAAACCGTAAATTAAACCCCCGGACTGGAACAAAGCGATCCGCTTAAAACATGCACAAATTCTGCCGGTTTGAGACCTCAACCTGCCTGCTTCGCTTCGGGGTCCCTAAGTTTGGGAACTCAGCCCATTCGATTGGTGAATCCCCTAAATCCTGATTAAGCTGACCACGTCTTAACCGTGGTTGGCGGAACTGGTGCATAAACTTGGGTTAAGAGTGTACTGGGCCAGCCAAGCCCACTGGATTTTTTTGTGTGTGATTCACACGACTAAGTTCATCTAGGAAACTGGCTACTTCCATTCCCAAGGAGAACCTGGTGGGCTCTCGAGAAGCCGAGTTCGCACCTTTTTTCATTTCTAAGGTGGGGACAAAGTGGTTCGGGGCAGGATTTTTTGGAAACCGGACCGTGGAAACAGGCAAGCAAGCAAGCAAACAGGCAAATCTGCCTGACCCTCCATGCTGAATTCATGCATTTGAGATCCGGATGGAGAGAAGGCTTGTGACTGGCTGCCGCCGCGTCCTGTGTATTGCCTCCTAAAGGTTTGCAAACCGGCGGAGATGCACTCAGTAGAAGCTGTTTGGACTAAGATGGGAAGACAGAATTCAAATCCAGCCTCAGCCCTCGCGTGATTTAGGACCTGCGAGCCCAGCCTGCCTCGCACAGTTTCCTGGAAGAAGGCAGGATATGCCTCTCGCGAAGGAGGAGGAAAGGGAGAAAGAGGTGAGAAAGAGAACAAACTATGGAGTCCTTGTTGCTCTCTATCTAAACTTAATTGGTTGTTTGCAGACGTTTCATTACTGGACTAGATAACATCATCATTGTTACTGAGTGTGGGGTTTGCTCTCTGTTTATTCAATAGCTTACCCTGCCAGTGTTGGTTATTATCCTTTCTCTAGTTTGTGTTGGTTGTGCTGTGATGGTTTGAGTGGTCAATTTTTGGTAAAGTTGTGTGGGTATCCGTTTTGTTGGCAAATGTTATCTAGTCAATCTGTTAACTTTTTCTGGGATTCTGCATTGTTGCAGTTTGTCTGTACTTGTCTGAATAATGTTCTTACACAGTTACTCTTGTGGGAGGTTGGGTTATTTTGGTAGTGGAGCACTATCTTGGTGAGTTTAATTTATCGGTGATAAATTGGTGAGTTGTTTTTCAATAGATTTGTATTTCTAACTTGCCATTGTTTCCTCTGCTGATCAGAATATCCAGGAAGGCTAGTATGTTGTTTTCTTCTTCCCTTCTGAATTTTATTCCTTTGAAGATGTTGATTGTGTCTGCTCTAGTCTGTTTTTATTAGGATAAAGGTGTTGTCTATATATCGGATCCGTACTTCTGCTTTTATGTGTGAAAGTGCTACAGTTTCTAGTTGCCCATTGTGCATTTGTTGTGATAAAAAGCCTATTATTTCTGACAAAGCATCATCCACCATTCCTGTACTGATGTGCAAATTCCCACTCAGGGGGGGATAGCCATGAATCTGATTTGAAAACATGCATAATTCCTAGTCTGTGTATATTTAGCTTCCATTTCACTTTTTTATTCAAAATTGTTTTAAAAGTAAAGTCTTCCTGGGATTCCAGAAAGTGTCAGGCAGTTTGCTTGAAATAATACAGAAGCAACTTGCTGCTGCCTTCTTTGGAGATATTTTTCAGCTTCCCAATTTGTTTTGCAGCCCTGACATTACCGTGGAGGTAATGTACTAATGTACTAATAATCTTTCCTCCGAGTACTAACCAGGTTGATCCTTCTTATTTTTTCAAGATTGACTTCATGCTGCCACCTGCTGGGAGTCAGGTGAGTTATATAAGTAAAAACTCAAAAGCCTTGCTGTACTCACCTAACTTTCTATTTGTATAGTGGCATATTTGTGTGACTTCTAATAAAAGTCTAAGAAAACAGAAGATGTCTCTATTTAATCAGTGTGTTTTCTGATGTGTAGGGAAATTCAAACATTTAAAATATGTTAAACAATTTACCACATGCCTTTGCTGTTATATCTAGGAATATTTTTGTCTGTAAAAAAATAGAAGATTTATGGTTCTCCAAAAGGAGTATGCTTCTCCAAGCATAGCAAGAGAGTGAATGTAGCAGCCCAGTGGAAAAACATGTAGGTCAAAATAAATAGAAAAGATATAAAAATAAAATTGTGATTGTGTCTTCTACAGACCACCACCTCAAGGAGATGTGAAAAATATTTCTCTGAAACAGATAATAGAATTGCAAAGAAGAATCATTAGTAATCAGAAATTGATTTGTATCTCCTAGCATATGAATTCTGTTGAGCATAAAATTTCCCACACCGTGATTTAATTAAGCACGTCCTTTTAAAGAAGGAGAAAGGAAAGTAATTTGCTCTCCCTGAATTTAGCAGTAAGAAAATACTGTAAGGTTAGGTTAATCAGATTGAAATAGTATGAATTATGTCTTTGTAATTCTGGAATTCACGATCTTGTGCACAATGGTAGATGCTGTTAGTTTTCTTATTCTGCCCAAGTACCCATGTTTCAAAGATGTGTTTGGATTTGGTTGCACGGAGAAATAAAATCCTGCTTCCCTTTGCTTATATTTTAGATGTGAAACTTTAAATGGGAGGTACACAGTGCACCGATATTATATATAGCAGCTTCACAAGGAGATGTAATAATTAGAAAAGGTTTGGCAGGAACATAAAGCCACTGAAGCTTAGTGGATGAGAAAGACTGTCATTTTGGAGGCTGCGAAAAACAAAATTGGAGATTTCCTCACAGATGTCAGCTGAAATTAAAATACCTTGGGAGCTACCAGCCTCATGTTGTTGATGATATCCTTTTTCCTCTCCCAACAAAAGCCAAGGGAAGCCTAAAGCAGCTGGAAAGGCAATCCCCCATCTCTCCAATCCTGAAGTTATAAATAGCTATGGCCGAGCTATGTTAGATTCCCGGGACTCAGTGCTTCCCCAAGCAATGGAAAATCTGAGGCAAAAAATACCACTGCATAAATAAAAGCTCAGGACACTGGGGAAGAATCCAGCACAGGATTGACAGTGCGCAGTCTTCTCCCTACCATCGTAGATTCCCACTGCTGCCAAGGTTCACTTACTGGTCATCTTCAGGCTGTTTGGGGCTCCAAGTCCATTTTGTCATGAAGCACTGCTATGCAGCTACAGGATGGACTGAAAAAATATGGATTGAAAAAGCCTTCTGGATAGAAGGTGAAGCATCTCCAGTTACATCTTGTAATTAATGTCCAGTTGCCTTTTTAAGGAACTTTGCAAATTTTTGCAGTTTTTACTACTTATTCTGACTTGGATTACGGAGAATATTCCTAGATATGT
>JANHZU010005241.1:0-10305 GCA_032468055.1 Acrochordus granulatus | reverse complement strand
ACAGGGGGGCCTGGTGTAATGCAGTCCATGGGGTCGCGAAGAGTCGGACACGACTGCGCGACTGAACAACAACAAAGAATTACAAACAAGGTAGGGAAGAAACGGTTATTAAAGGAAATGTCATCCCCATTGCTTTCATCTTATATGTTCCTCAGAGTTATTTCGTTGGTTGATCTTTAGTATATGGAATAAAAATTGCTAATTTGATTTGATTGTTATTTTAATTTGATTTCCCCCCCCCTCAGGTTGATGATGATACAAAGATAGCAAAAATCTTGCCTTGACATAAAGAAAATTGCCATCTTTGTATTATAATCATTCTCTTTTTCTGTATGTATGTTGGTGACCCTGCTTAGCTTTTTCAAGGTCAACCCAAGATTGGAGCTAGTTAGTATTTGGAGAAAATAACATGGATAAATAGAACAACATGGATGTGGCCATGAAATCACCAGGAATTTTATTTATTATTTATTTATTAATTAAATTTATATGCCGCCAAAATCTGAAGACTCTTAAGTTCAACATGAGTGATCTATAGCTAAAATGGAATTAAGTTCAACATGAGTGATCTATAGCTAAAATCTCATTCGAGTGTAGGGATGGGAACAACATCACGCAGGCTGACTTTAAAATCAAAGTTTCATGCAGATAAATCCAAGATCTGGGAATCAGAGCTGAATGTAGCCTTGTCCTGCTCCAAAGTTCAGTTAAGAAATGAGAAGCAAGGCATGTTGAGCAGGTCAAAGCCAAGACTGGAGTGGTGTTAGCCATTGAAGTTCTCTGCCTTCCATTTATGATACTGCCCATTTTCCTGAATTGTGCCTTTCTCTTTCAAGGGTTCTTTCTTACTAAATATCTCTGTTGCACTCCCTTGATCTTTGTGTAATATGTGACAGCTGAGGCTGTTTTCCTTCTCTAAATCAGGGGAATCGACCTGCATCTTTGCTTCTATAACAGGTGGCTGAGTCCTCGATGGCTTCAAACTTGTTGCAAAACAACATGTCCTGTCTCATCTGCAGATAAGAGTACGTGTTGTCCTTGGAATGGAAGGTCAGAACATATCAAATTCTGTTCCTCCACTTCAGAGTCAGACTCATCAAAGAGGCCCATATCAGGGAGACATCATTTGAATATTGCTTGTGACTCATACAGAATAACTGTTATCCACAGATAGCTCAGCTATCACTATAGATGATCTCAGTTAAATGTGTTTTTTTCCCAGCCACAGTATATCACACTAGGTTTTCAATATAAGCCAATAGCACAGCACCTAAAAGAGAGAATGTGGGCCAAGGGCAGCAAAATTGTAGAGAGCCAATTTTTACTACATTGTCAGTTTGATCATGATGTTCCTTACTGTCAGGCACGAAAGAGCAGGCTTAGGTGGTGCAGTTGAAGCTAACAGGTTTGTGGTCCAAAAAGCTTACAAAAATTTGCCCAACAGCTTGTTGAACACCAGTTTGTTGAACCAGTTTGGTCTAGCGGTTAAGGTAAGAGACTAGAAACTAGGAGGTTGTAAGTTCTAGTCTTGCCTTAGCCATGAAAGCCAGCTGGGTGACCTTGGGCCAGTCACTTTCAGCCCAACCCAGTTTTCTTGCAAGGTTTTTTAGAAATGGCTTGGCATTGCCTGCTTTCTAGGGCTGGGAAAGAGTGACTGGCCCAGTTATTCAGCTGGCTTTGTGCCTAAGGCAGGGCTGAAATTATTACTAATTTCTGTTTACATTATTTTTAAAAATACAGTGGAACCTCAGATTGCGAGCCTGATCTGGAAGAACGCTCTTAGTATGAAATGCTCTTAAACTGAAACAGGATTTCCCATAGGAAACACTGGAAAGTTGGATGATCTGTTCCAAGCCTCCAAAAATATTCACAAAAAAATAATTTTCAGCGGAATTTTATGTGGACATGATTGTCCCTAATATCTGAAACAAGTAACAATGACAATGATTAACACACAATATAAAGCAGTAATAGAACAAACTAACCAGCACTTACAGAACCGCTTTGAGGCAGATTCTGGCCTTGGCTGCTGCTAGGCCGGCTGCTGTCCAGTGCCCCCTGCTGGATCAGGGGATCCGCTGCTGTTGCCATTTGAGGCAAAATGTTCCTTTTCCCTCAATAACATCTTTCTGGAGGTCTTTCCTGGGCAGTTTAGAAATGTTTCTTGTCTTCATGCCTGTGTGCTATGAGGGGAGAAGAGATGGGCATCAGGGGATGGTCTGGATGGTGCTGGGCGATGAGGGTTTATGTGTTTTTTTGTGCATGTGTGCCCACACGCCCACTTTGAGAACAGTCCCAGCTGGTGTGAGGGAAACGAGAGGGAGGAGAGGAGGGGGAGGGGACTGCCTGGAGAGAGAATCTGGAGTCTGAAGTCTCAGCAGTTCATTCTCTTGAACGCCTTTCACTTAATTTACGCTGTTTACGCAGCAAGAGAGGAGAAGTATTGGCTCCGTTGTGAGATTTCCCGCATGACTGCATTGCACGGCACTCATCTTGCAAGTTGCTGCTTGTCAACCAAAATAAATTTTATTAAAATTTTTTGCTTGTCTTGTGAAAACCTTGTGGACCAATGTGCTTGCAATTAAATCCACTGTAGTTTTTTTTCAGAAACCATATTCTAGGTGTCTTAACTTGCCTTGATTTGTATAAGAGCTGTTTTTGCTTAAATTTGGTTAGACTTCTCTTACAGTCATTTTTTTTCCATTGTTCCATAGTATCCAAATTTGGTCTTTCAATCTTGTATTCTTAGCAAAATTTATTTTTTCTAATACTGTTGTTAATTCTTGCCACCATCAGCATATATACGTTGTGATGTTTTTTATTTGCACTCTCTGGGGTCATGCTTAATTAAAATATTTATGGCTTCATTTCACATATTACTTTCAGAATTTTCTGAATGCTTTGGTGTATTTCTTTCCAACATGTTTGAGTTTTTTTGCATGACTGCCACAAATGTTCCATTCCATTGTGGCATTTCCAACGTTTATTGCTCTATGAATCTTGTCCAACATTCATGATGGCCAGTAGATGCCTTCAAGAATCCTATAAGCAAGGCACAGCAGTATTCTTAAGAAATTAGTACTGAGAGTCATAGCATAATATGACCACCATGTTATATTATTTGTATGAGCAGGTTTCAAGTATAAACATTTATATTTGTTTTAATATTAAATGCAATTGACAGGAAAAGCAACGTCTGTCTCCTTGAATCAGACTGAACCATAGGAATCTGATGAGACAACTTGTATATTTTCTTCAGTGTAGTAACTAACATACTGCTTTGCATTCTAAGCTTAATCTAAGCTGGTTTCCTGTTCATGGTTTTCCTCAAAACACCAGCAAAACTAGATGATCCAGATAAATCTTTGTAGTTTGCGGAAGTTATATACATGGCTCAGTACCAAAGCTTCCCAAGTATGTTTCAATCAGCCCATGTTTCTGTTTGCTTTTTCACTGAATGGAAATAATCTGTTGAAGATGGAAAGTATTGACTCAGAGAGCAAATCTGTAAAGATAATAGTATTCCATGGAAAGAAAGGATTAATTCTCTCATAGAGCATTACATTGCACAAAGACATTGATGCCAGATATAGAAGATAAACTTTTAAGGAGAAAAGTAGATTTATTGCAGAAGAACGAACAATTTGGTTAAACAACAACCAGCAACTGTTTATTATGAAATCAGGATCCACATTTTTATTGTTTTATATCCTGTCTAGGCAATGGAATGAACTGGAAAGGACTGTATTTTGGGGAGGGGGAACAGTTGTTTGTTTCTGATTAAATTTCTTGGCTGTCCAACTTCAAATAACTTTCAGAGCAACTGCGTGAATACAGAACAGTCGAACAATAAAACAGCCATCATCCAGGGCATAGAACCATCTTTCCATGTTCTCTGCCGGCTTTGAGAGGCCTGCACAACCATCTTGACCCAAGACCTGGGATATGAGTCAGATTTAAAAAAAACATTTTAAAGCAGCAAAGTGGGATACTCTTTGAAAGGGCAGGTGCAGGGATAGAGAAGGTCCACTTCTTGGTTCCCACTAAATTCAGGTGGGCCCTGAAGCAAGCTAATTCTGTTAGGATAGGCAGATGCTATGGCGATCCCTTAAATGGGGAATTAGGGGAAATGGACTGCTGTGGTATCAGGCAGTTTGCCTTGGCTATATGACAATGTGCTCTTTCCATTAGTAATGAAATTACAAGCATGTTATTTTAGGTGACACTTTTAATATACTGTCTAGTTTGGCTCTAAGATTCCTGCTTGTGAAAGTGTATGTGATTCCTGCTTGTGAAAGTGTATGTGATTCCTGCTTGTGAAAGTGTATGTGTTCATGTAAACCAGAACATAATTAAGGGTCAGCACCAACACTTAGTTCAGTGATGGTGAAAACTATAGCAACAGATGACATCATTAATTGGTCCTACTTAGTAATCTGTCTGCTCTCATTTGGGCTAGTGAGGGTTTTGAGCACTTTTCAAAGGCAGTCAGTCCATTGTGGGTCTTTTTTGGGAGTGTCTTCAAGTCAGTGTTGACTCAAGTGATAGCCTGAACTGGACCACTTGTATATTATATTAGAATAATCTGAATAAACTGAGACTACCATAACTGATGCCAGTAATTCATCCCGCCTCCTCATCTGGATGAAGTTGCATCCGATATATTGGCTGAAACTGAAATGAAGTAATCCTAGCTATCACCATTAGCTTGGCAGTGATAGATCCAGGAACTCTCCTAAACAGTATGCCTGAGCCTTCTTCAGAAAGAGTAAGTAAGATAATTTTGATGGAGATATATGAGATATGTTAGTCAAACAAAGAGGAGAAAAACTAATGGAATGTGAGAACTGCCTAGGGAGTGATCAGATAAAAGGGAGATGAGCCTACAACTGAGTAACTAGCAAAGAAAGAAACTTAGGAAGTGTCTGCCCTAATTAATCAAAAAAATTAAAAAGAGATGGTGGGAGATTTGTACTTTCAGAGTTGCAAGATTCTGTAGCCTTACAATAAAGTACATTTAGCTCATCTTGTTGTGTTTCCTGTTTGGTCTGCTTGGGAATTTGACAAAAACATACTTGAGTAAACAAAAACAGAAAATATATGGAAGAAGCTCAGACAGACACCTGCCTAATTCCCATGAGTATAAGACTAGGGAGGAGGGGGAGCACAGTCAGATTCTGTTACGATAATCATTCTGAAAAGTAGTTTTAGCTTTTCTGTAGAGTTTTTTGGTCTGATCTACCTGATGGAGGTTATATAAAACTTCCTCTAGCATAGGTTGTACATTTCCCAGCTGGGCAATGAGCTAATCACACTTATTTCTTCTCCTTTTTCATTAAATGCCATTGGCCTTGATCTAATTTATTATTTCACTTTCAAATGTCTTCAGAGACAGAAATATTCAGAGTAGAGCATTACTGGGATGTGATGACAGCTTCTATCAGTTATTATTTAATTGTTCTTCTATAGTGTTCCTTATAACAATAAATGGGATATAATTTTGACTGGATTATTGGCAGTCTAGGCTTGCTAGCAGCTGGACCTTGAGGTTGCGTAATATTCTTTTAAAGGAGTGGTGGTATGCACTTTTGGTTTTCAGTTTACGAAAAACTATTATCCTGTTCCTTATTTTTCAGTACTTTGTGAAGAAGATGAGAGCTTCTTGTGCAGAAGTGGGATTTGCATCCCAAAGATTCTGCAGTGCAATGGCTTTAATGACTGTGATGACTGGAGTGATGAAATGCATTGCAGTAAGTTATCTAAGTGCATTAGACAATATGTTAATGGAAAGAACAACATTGCAGTTATCAGAACGGACTTGGGAACAAATGTTTCCACTATTTCTGTACACAAAAAATATATACAGGTAGACCTCAACTTGTGGCCACAATTGGCACTGGAATTTTGGTTTAAGTTTGGACAGTTGTTAAATCAAGGCACCCACATGACTGTAATGACAGTCATTAAGCAACTTGCATGGCCATTAAGTCTGAAGTGAATCATGCGGCCATAAGTCTAAATCTCTTCTTCCAAATGGCCATATTTACTGGGAACTGGCAAGAAACATCGCAAATTGCAGTCAAATAACCGCATGATGTTGCAACTGGTCATAAATGTGAGCTGGTTGTCAAGAGCCCAGAATGTGGTCAGAATTATAACCTGAGAAATCTCCTTAGTTCTCATATGAGGATAAAGGTGAGGGAGTATATTCAGACTGGCAAGATTCTGTACCTGTAACCTTATAATAAAAGTAATATTAATATTCATGACTTGAAATTGTCCCCTTTTTAGTTAAAGATGTAACTCTTTCTCAGAGGTGGGATTTGAGCCACAGAACCAACCTACCTTCCTTCCTTCAAAAGAAATACAATAGTTAAAGTTAACAGCCAAGAATGTATCTTCCCTGTGAAAAATAGTGGTAGGAATTGAGGTTAATTGATACTGTTCTTCCTTTTATTGCAATTTCAACTTTTACCTGTTTGTTATGCTGCTGAAAGAATGAAACTGGTGAAAATTTAAACATTTATCTGATGATTTGTAAAGTAGCAGCAATGAGTTAATATTTTGCCTGAGGAAATGGACTTCCTTAGTTCATTTAAGCTTTTTTTTTAAAAAAAAAAAACTTCTATTTTGCAGATTGCAGTGAAGAGGTATTCCGCTGCCACACTGGGAAGTGTCTCAATTATACCTTTGTTTGTGATGGTTATGATGACTGTGGAGATCTTAGTGATGAGCAGAAATGTGGTAAATGAAAAATATATTTTAAAAGCTTGGAGGGAGTAGATTAATCTCTGCTCCCAAAAGAGTCGGATGCTCATTCTAAAATGACAGCTGCTTGTTTCCAGATTTAGTTTTGTAGCAGGTAAAGATTACGTATTACCACAGATTAAAAGGTTGTACAGATCACAAGGTTTAAACTTATTCTTCATGTCCTCTGCATATTAAATCAAGTCTGCATGGAGGAGCTCATACAGGTTTATACAAGTTTATTTCTGTAAAAAGTTTATGAGACTTACTGCAAATATTTAATGTACTTAACATAATTGTTTATCAATCTGATGTACGATATCAAAAAAAGTTGGTCCAGGATATTTATAATTATAAATCAGATGGTATCACTTGCATATAAAAATAGATTGCATTAATCTCAGGATATTTTTATATTTAGAATGTCCTTTAGTTGCTTGTTGACAAGCCAATTGGACCAATATCAAATTAGACAGAATGGGAGATAAAGAATTTATGACTTCCACAAAGTATTTTATAATTCTGTTTATTATAAATCCTGTCTGAAGCCTATCATATTTTAGTCCAATTAGTTAAAACAAATTTTTATTCCAATTTCCTTGTTCCAAAATTTTCATTGGATTGGATCAAGGGCCTTTACTACAACCAACAAGAATACCATTGTTGATTTCAGTTTTTCTGAGTGTTTAGATAAACATTATAGACAAACACTCAGTTTGTAATTTAATAACATGTAAAACTTGCGGCCTTTTTATGAACTTGGATTAACAGGGTGGAAAAACAGAAGTAATATTGTTTGTAATCAATACCTCAAGGTCACTGTCTACATTTTAGAATCCATTTTTTTAGCTGGAAATCAACTACAATATAACTTGCACAATATTTAGAAGCACTGAAAATCCCTTACATATACCTTATTAAAAGAAATTGAAAGAACTTTATTCAAAACATCCACATTATAAATGATCAGCAGTAGAGGAGCAAAAAAAAAAATTCAAAGCAATCCCCATTAGGATCAAGAGCTTTTCCTGGTTTCATTATTTAATAATACTGTATATATTGTTTCAGGAAGATATAAAAATACAGCTGTCTTTTATCCTGCTCGATTTAGTTCCATAAACGTTTGCAAGATAGAGGTAACCCTTCCTAATATGGAAAATGCAGGGATAGGGAAAACTCTTGTTAATTTGTCATATCCTGTACTTCAGATAATCTACAGTGAGAAGCTTAATGGAATCCCTCAGGATTATTAGTACACTACTCACAACCAGGTCCCCAAATCCTTCTTTCTTTGTTATGTTGTAATTCCATGTGCTGTTTCCTGGTGCAATTTTGATCTAAGTTGCTGTTATTTGTAAAGGAAAAGAACAAGTATGAGTACTTGTATTTTTTTTCCTGTTTCCAATGAATAGCAAGTTTGTTGAATGATAGAGTGGATACTGCTTGCTTTTAAACATGCCACAACAGGTGATAATGGGAAATCTATACGGCAGACAGTACTATATGCAGACAGTATGTTTTTCAAGGAACAGATCTTCAAGCATGAAATATGATTTTAAAAATAATAAAAAGAAACAATAAAAATAAAAATAATTTTTTAGAAAAATCAGCAATTTTGAAATAAGGTATTTGAGGTTGGGACAAGCATTTTAATATTCTGCTGAGTCTGGAATATAAGCTAAAATCCTATCAGAAACAGCTAAAATAGGTGCTTGAATTCAGGTCGAGGTTGCAATGGCATGTTTTTAATTACTACACTTTCATCATGTTGACAAAAAAAAGAATTTTTTAAGTCAGTAGCCTGCTAGCCAGTTGTATACCTAGTAATGAAATATTCTCTCTGTTTTATCAATATTATCTATTAAAGATTGTAATCCAGTTACTCAGCATCAGTGTGGAGATGGGAGATGCATAGCAATGGATTGGATCTGTGATGGTGATCCTGACTGCCTGGATAAATCAGATGAAGCCAACTGTTGTAAGTTAGCTGATGTTTCATGCTTTAACAGTGTCTTTTAAGTGGAATATCTTTTTATCTAATGGATTTCTTGTGAATTTTATTTGAAGTCTCTCACTCAATGTAATCCAACTCCATTTCAATATAAAATGTATATTGTATAAAGTGCTATTTCTGCTAAATTGTCTTATTAATATGTTTATTTAATTATTTATTAAATGTTTACACTGCTCATTTTACCTAAGTGAAATTTTAAATTATTACATAGGATCCTATCCTATCCTAATTTTAAATTATTACATAGGATCCCTTCCAACCCCATGGTCGTATGATTATACTTTGCTTGTGTGTGTGTGCCTTTGAGCCATTGTTGATTCCTGGCAACTACTTGGACAATTCCCTGCAGTTTTTTTGGCAGGATTTTGGAAGTGGTTGGCCATTGCCTTCTTCCCAGGGCTGAGAGAAAATAACTGGCTCAGAGTCACCCAGTTGACTTTGTGCCTAAGGTGAGACTAGAAGTCACAAAAGTCTCTTGGCTTTTGGCTTGGTGCTTAACTCCTACACCAAACTGACTCTTTGCTTATCTCATTATTTATCAGTGTAACAGAAATACCCTATTTTTATCCGATTTTGTATTTGTAGGTTTTCTGTGATATCCAAACTCATTGTAATTTATAAGAAATGGAGACCCTGTAAAATGATCAGAATCCCTTCTTGTTTCCAGCGTGCCATAGCCAGGGACTGGTGGAATGCAGAAGTGGACAGTGTGTTCCTAGTGCCTTCCAATGTGATGGAGACAATGATTGCAAGGATGGAAGTGATGAAGAAAACTGTGATAAAAGTAAGGGCATACATTTATCATTCCCTACTTAAGTTGCTGTAGAAAATAAGATCTTCCTTTGGGAAATAAATGTTTCTGAATGTGCTCATAGTTTTGAGCTATGAAGTTGTGCACTTCATAGCTCAGAACAAATGCATTGTGAAATTTGACAAGTGGCCATTAGTGGGAAGGGAGTAAGCGTGTTGACATCAATACATCCAAGGACAAGCCAGAAGAAGTTGGTAGGGAAGATCACATTCACATGTGTGCATCGGAGAGGCACCTTAGGGATAACTGTACCCAGTATAAAAACAACTTGGAAGCTACATTTTATGTTAATATTCCTCTGATGATGTTCCCAAGCACTGGTACAAAAGCTAAGGAAATAAAACGGTTTTAATCCCAGTGCATGAAATATGGAGAATTCTATTTGAAATCTTATAATATTTCTGCACAGCAATCACCATTTTTCAGGGCACCATTGTCTTGATTTGTTCCTAAGGGCACCATTGTCTAAGGAAGCAATACGGATTTTTAGAAAAAAAATTGTCTTGTTACTTTCGCCCCTTCATTTTTTTCCTTTTATTGTAATGTTGGAAATCATGATAGACTGCACGATTTCTATACATATTTCAATGCATTCATGTTTATATAGCATGATTAAAAGTTAATTCTATTGTTGTTCAGTCGCGCAGTTGTGTCCAACTCTTCGCGACCCCATGGACTGCATTACGCCAGGCCCCCCTGTCTTGTACTGCCTCCCGGAGTCTTCCCAAGCTCA
>JANHZU010005239.1:87679-98524 GCA_032468055.1 Acrochordus granulatus | reverse complement strand
AAGGGCCTTAAGACCTGGCTCTGTGAGATGGCCTGGGGCTCCAGGGGGGGCTCATCATCATCATGGAGGTGGCTGATTACTAGCCATCCTCACCCCCCTTTTTATGTATGAAATATTTTAGCCCACCTCTCTAGTCTGCCAGGTTTTTTATTTTAATGCTTTATTTTATTTAATGTTTTTAATGCTGGTTTTTGTTAGCTGCCAAGAGTCTCCGGATTTCAGCGGCATATACATTAATAATAATAATACTCACAGTGGAAATTGGAGCCTGAGTTAGTAAGGTTTCCCTGATGTCAGAGCCAGAAAGCATCTTCAGGGCTAGGTTAAATCTGGTAAGTGAGGGTGACCCCTTTTAATTCAGAGTTGATTTGGGACTAAAGTAAAATGCATTGTAATATCTCATTCACAATAAAATTGAAGCTATGGTTAGGGCAAGACTTATTTTTGGACCATAATAGAATTAAAGGCAAAATCCAATTCCCACTGATAGTTAAAGCTAGGGTTAGGATTATGCTACCTTGAAGGATCAGCCAAAAGCCAATGTCACAGGTAGATTCACATAAGCTCCCTAAAGAAATTAGTGTGTCAGCTTTCCTCTTGGACTCATTTTGGAACTGCAGTAAAATGCATTGGAAAATCCTTTGGCAATAAAAATCACCTAGGGTTCTGGTTAGGCTTCCTTGATGTCAAGACTGAAAACTGATATCCGGGTTAAGTTTGCAAAGGCTCTGTTAGGAAAGTGAGTATGAGAGTTTTCTTTTCAGACTTATTTTGAGACTATAGTGAAATCCAAGACAAAATGCTATTTTCAAAGAAAATTTGAACTAGGATTAGGATTAGAGTTAGGCTTCTTTACATCAGGACCAAAAACTGACAGTAGAGTTAGATTCACAGAGACCTAAGGAAATGCATGGGAAAATCCAATTCCCAGTAAATATTAAAGCTCTTAAGGTTAGGAATAGGCTACCTTGGAAGAAGAGCCGAAAGCCATCACAAGTAGGTTCACATAGGCTCTCTAAGTAAAGTGAGGTTAACAGCTTTCCTCTCAGACTCATTTTGGGACTGCAGTAAAATGCATGGGAAATCCTATTCTGAATAAAAACTGGACCTAGAGTTAAGCTTAGGCTTAAGCTTCCTTAAAATCAGGGCTGAAAAGAGACATCAGGGTTAGATTCACAGAGCATTCTAATGAATATGACAGCTTCCCATTTGAACATATTTTTAACCACAGTAAAATGCATCAGAAATTCCTATTTCGAGTGAAAATTAAAATTGAAGTTAGGGTTAGGCTACCTTGAAATCTGGACCAAAAACCAAGATCAGGGTTAGAGTCACAAAGGTTCCCTAAAGAAAAAGAGCACAACAGCTTCCTATTTGGACTTATTTTTGGACCACATTAAAATGCATGGCAAAATCCAATATCCAGTGATCGTTAAAGCTGGGGTTAGGATGAGGGTTTGGCTTCCTTGAAGTCATGGCTGCAAAATAATGCCACGGTTAGATTTGCAGAGGCTCTCTGTGGAAAGCAAGAATGACAACTTTCCTTTCAGACTTATTTTGAGAGCACAGTAAAATGCAAGGCAGTATCCTATTTCCAGTGTAAATTAGACCTAGGGTTATGGTTAGGCTTCCTTGACATTAGAGCTGAAAACTGACATCAGAGTTAGATTTGCAGAGGCTCCCTAAGGAAAGTGAGTGCAGCAGGTTCCCATCTGGACTTTTTTTTGGATGGGAACACATGGGAAATTCTAATTTCCAGTGAAAATTAAACATAAGACTTAGGGTTAATGTTAGGGATAGTCTTCCTTGAATTCAGGGCCAAAAACTGACATTAGGGTTAGGTTTGCAGAGGCTCCTAAGGAAAATGAGTATGACAAATTCCCATTTGGATATAGTTTTGGACTACAATAAAATTCATGGGAAAATCCAATTACCACTGATAGTTAAAGCTAAAGTTAGGGTTCTGCTTAAGGTTAGGCTTTCTTGAAGGAAGGACCAAAAGCTGACATCACAGTTACATTGAAAGAGGCTGTCTAAGAAAGGTGAGGGTGACTCCTTTCTTCTCAGGCTGATTTTGGGATTACAGTAAAATGCACGGAAATATTTTTTTATTTATCATATTTATATGTCGCCAATCTCCTAACGGACTCTTGGCAGCTCACAATCAACATTTTAACATTTTTTTTAATATTAAATCCCTCCCACCCCCGAGCTGACCAGCAGTGTTCACATCTGGGGGCTTCCTCCACAGCTCCTGCTTCACCCTTGAGCTCAGGATGCCAACTTCCTGCTCCCCTCGCTGCCAGCCGGCTTCCCCCAGAAGGGGTACCCATTTTTCTACTCACATTTGTACGCCTTCAAACTGCTGGGTAGGCAGGAGCTAAGGCAGAACAGCAAGAGTTCACCCTGCTGCACAGCAACACTGGGTCTTGAACTCCGGCCGTCTACCTTCCAGCTGGCAAGCCAAGCTCTTACGCACTTACACCACCATGCCTCTATATAGAATATCCCATTTCTAGTGAACATTAAAGCTAGGGTTATGGCTAGGTTTAAAGTTAGGGTTAAGGTTAGAGTTAAGGTTCCTTGAAGTCACAGCTGCAAACCGTTATCAGGATTTGATTCACAGAGGCCCTCTAAAGAACGCTGGGGGCAGCTTTCCATTCAAATTTATTTTTTGGACCACAGTAAAATGCATGGCAAAATCCTATTCCCTGTGAAAATTAAAGTAGGGTTAGGATTAGCATTGGGCTTGCTTGAAATCAGGACTGAAAACTGATGTTCAGCA
This sequence comes from Acrochordus granulatus, assembly GCA_032468055.1. Classification (NCBI taxonomy): domain Eukaryota; kingdom Metazoa; phylum Chordata; class Lepidosauria; order Squamata; family Acrochordidae; genus Acrochordus; species Acrochordus granulatus. The sequence goes on along the minus strand of JANHZU010005239.1, from coordinate 95,739 downwards.
TTAGGCTTGAAGTAGCTTTCTAAGGAAAGTGCACATGACATCTTCTTATTTGGACTACATAAAAATGCATGGGAAAATTAGGGTTAAGATGAGGCGTCTTTGAAGTCAGGCTGAAAATTGACATTGGGGTTAGGATCAGAGAGGCTGTCGAAGGAAAGTGAGGGTGGTAGCTTTCTGTTCAGACCTATTTTTGGACTACAATAAAATACATGGGAAAATCCTATTAATGGTGAAAATTGGAGCTACAGTTAGGGTTAGGCTTTCTTGAAGTCAAGGCCAAAAACTGACATCAGGATTAATTTGCAGAGGCTCTCTAAGGAAAATGGGGATGACAGTTTTCAGTTCACTTATAAATTTATTATTTTCATTCTGATTTATAAATTAATTAAACAAAAAGCATACATCTCTTTAGGGAAGGAATACTACTTTTATGAAAGATAGAAAATAATTTAAGAACTTTTGACTGAAAATGGACAAAAATGAATATTGATATTTACTTATCATGGGTAGAAGAAAAGCATAATATGTAATTTGGGAGACCATAATTATCATATTTCTAACTGCTGCAAAGAACATCAAAGGTCTCTTTTTAAGGTTTTTTTGTCTTTTTTCCTCTTTCCTTGACTCTTACTGTTTCTCACTTTTTCTTCTATCTTTTCAAATCTTTTCTTTCTTCTGATCTTTTATGTTTCCATAGTTTTTTATTCTGTATAAAACTATTTCCCCATAAAAACTATATTAAAAAAATAAGGAGGCACTACTAACTATATTATTGAAGATCTTATAAAACACAAAACCAAAATGGAATGTATTTTATCAAAAGAAAGGATGGCAAGCATATATAGATTACTGGCCCTTAAATGTAGGCATATATCTATTTCTCTCTGTCGATCATATGGAAGCTTGTTTTAATAGGGACAAAAGATCAATGTTTCCCACTGATAAGACTAGTCTTCCACTGAATACCATATCAAGCAATTGTTGCCATTCTTGCTAAATTCTGAGTCATCCCAAACCCAAAAGAGCACACAACAAAAGTTCTCACTTCCCTAGAAGCACGTGCTTTCTTTGTAGTGAAGATTCCAAAACTGAACATTATTCACAAGACTAAATTTAATGGAATCACTTCCAGTAATCTACTTCACAAATGGTATAAATTCCTGATAATCTTTCACTTTCATGCTGTCAAACTGTAGACTGACTTCCCTTGTGATTTTTAATAAAGACAAAAGAGCTTCCTTAAAGAGAGCTTGCCTATCCTTCTCTAAATGATCATATGCATTTCACACACATGTATACAAGAGCAACCAGTCTTTTCCATTTTTTCCCCAGATGCCCATCACCCTTCAAAATAAAAATCCAAAGCTGTTAAAGGAAGAAGCATGAAGATAATTAGAACAATGAAAGGAATTTTAAAAAAGGTCTGCAGGAGAAGATGAAGTAGGGGAGTTGTGTAGATGTGAGGGATATAAAACTGGGGGAATGATTGCGTGTTAATGTCAATAGGAAATAACTGACTAAAGCATTTGCTGGAGATGAGAAATGAGCTAGAGTTTGTTTAGGATTGGTCTGAATGAGAAAGAACTGGAGATACTGAGCTGGAGGTGTGTGTTTTTGGATGTTTACCCAGTCTTTAGTATGTAACTTGTCTTTGAATCTCATTACAGAGCATTTCTTCTCTGTACTAGATTTCTGTTGGACAAAAAATTGAGGGTTCAAAGGAAAAATGGTAACTTTTTTGGAATTCAGGCTCTGCTTTGTAATTACGTGTTCAAGAAAATTACTTCTTTCACTTTACTGTTTCTTCTTTCATGTTTCTGTGATAATTTTTATGATTGACTTGCTGTTACAAAATTTCATTAATTGTATTTTCTCAAAATTCCAAATGAGCTTGGATATTTAAACCCGTCTTTAAATTGTTATGTATGGAGAAGCTCTATCTGAAGTTTCTTTGGGAGAATGTTTCTTAGTTCAGAATGAAGCAATAATCATGAACATCTACCAACTGATTCCACCAACTAGATTAGTTTGTCAAGGATATTTTTGTTAAATAAAGAGACTATTTGTATGCATGGGATTCTCATTTTATAGTTGTATTTATCTCTCCAGCCAAATATGTTTAATTATTAGAACTGAAAGAGTAATGCACATAGAATGATAGAAAATATATTCCAGCATTCCTTGAGAAAACATGTAGAAAATGGCATAAACATTTTAAAAATAAAAATCACTGTCATCATTTTTACAATGAAAACAAAGAACATTCCCAGAAATATTTAAATGAGAATCCTTTATTTCTCAAATATGATTATTTAAAAATATGAATCCTAGACATTTATATTATCATTAATAACAAGCATATTTGTGTTGGGTCATAGGAGGAAACAATCCAAAATCTGTGATTGGATAATACTTTTAAGTAATTGAGGTTGAGAAAATATTCATATTCATTAATACTGTCATAGATAACAGTTTTCAAATCCCTTAGGACATACCTGATACTGGAATGAATCAGCAGATTGATTATCTTCTGTATGTTACTAAAGTTCTCATTGTCATGATCTTTAACTGGGCAAAAAATGCATCATGGGGTAACAATTTTTGAATTGAGGTACCTCAAATGAGCAAACTTAGAAAATGTGTCCAAAATCCAGAACCTATGACTTCCAAGGGAATTAAATTGAGGACGTTGTGGCTGCTTCAGTTCTACTGGTTCTTCTGCTGCAGTCACATAATCTTCATTTTCAATGTTCCATGACAATTTCCTAGCCAATCTCACAATCCCTTTCTCCCTCCATAGCCAGCAGCAACCACTTATGTGCCTGGTGGAAAGGGAAGAAAACGGGAGGAGGAGGTAGATTTGTAATGCTCTTTATTCTATATTCTATTACACAAAAATTCAATGAGGAAACTGGCAGGAAGTTGAATGTTGCTACTTACTACTCCACTGTTTTTTGCCTGCCTTTGGTCATTCTGTTTCTCTGTTTAGGTAAGGAAATATTTCCAAAAAATGACCCACCAGGGCACAGATTGTCTAGTAATTTTTTATAGTGTGCATATAAAATACTCAATTATGTTGTTGCAATGTATAAACAATGGGATTCACAAATACATTATCATACATATCAGCGCTAGACAGAATCATTTATGATTTGTTGCTCTATGTACACATAGTAAACACCAAGTTAGTGAAAATAATTGATCAAAGATAAAGACTGGAGTCTTTAACGACTTGCCGTTTCTCAGACAGCATTGCAGGGTTCATTTTATAATCTAAAAAGTGATAATCAATCTGACTGCTTCACAGGTGCTTTTCAACACCTCTTATCTTGGCCTCCAACTTGGCAACAAAGGTTAGTCAGTTTATATGCTGAAAACATATTTCCGTTTCTCTGTTTTGAAAAGTGAACATTAGCATTAAAGATAACTTTTATAGCACTGGAAATAAGACAGAGAAATTTCAACGTCAGAGTAATTACTAACAGACACGTTGTTGGAGACATCACCTATATCTCATGAGCAAAGCCCCTGCTAATTCTATAAGATCTAGAGAAGCAGAAAGATCAATGCTCTGCTGAGAAATGCATAATCCAAACTGGCTAAAAAAAGTGCCCAATAACTCTGGAATGAGGAGTGGAAGTCTTCTGAAGTTTAGTGAGAAAAACAGATGCTGAGGGAGGAAGGGAGGAAGGATTTTCGATGCTCCCTACAAGCTTCCCACAAGGAAACTCAAATCAGTGGTGAAGCTGGAAGGACACCTGTCCTGTTTTAAGCCTGGAATGCCTTAAGAAGCCTCCATCTCTCCGCCTCATTTAAATGCAGCAGACACTTTGGGCTCACATACAATTTGAAGTTCTGCCACTGTAGACATTAGAACTGAAACAGCCAGTGTTCACTTGACATTAAAGCAAACAGTGGCAGGGATTATTCTAAGCAGAGAAGGCAAATATGTTATAAAATTGTTTTGATGTTTGCATCTAGTAAAGGGTGTGTGCATCTTTATGATTCTCCTCTTACCTTGGTATTTCCCAAACATGCTGTTGTGGTATATCACTCTGCTCCTAGAGCAAAAACAAGAGAATGTACTACAGTATTCTAATACCTACATGAAAGTGCTAGGGATTCAGAACAATGTGTTCTTCAATGCTCTCTTAATATCTGATTCCAACCTTTTCATTACTTGTTGTATTGGGCATTTATTTGATACAACTCACCCTGAAAGCTCTTAGAATAGGGGATAGATTGATGTGATAAATAACATATACACTAATGTTGAAGAGAAAATGAACCACATCCTTTTGCTCATTCTCAATAGATAGGAATGGAAAGAAATTTAGTGGTGTTTCTATTCTCTACTGTGTCACTATATCCTCTTTTCACTCAACATTTTCTAATAGTGCACTTTCCATTGTGCACTGTGAAATGATTGGCTAACAAGTACACCTCAATGAAACCTGAAAGAAACTGAGGAAACAGGAGCCCAACTTGTTATTTACATATATATGTATGTATGTAAACAATATTTTCATATATATGTAAATGACATATTTACATTCATGTATATATGTAAAATAACATGTTCAGTTCCTGTTTCTCTGCTGATATATGAATACATCATAGCCATATATCATTATCATATATCAATCATATATACACATACATACACAGATATTTATGACTTTCTGCCTAAAGGACATTCAAACAATAGCAGAAAAAGCTATAACAGTTAAAATCTGATTAAAAACAGCTAATTTAAATGAAGAAGGCCAAGGAGGAGAGTCTACATTTTCTAAAAGTAGAGTGAAGCTGAGCTGAGCTCATCCTGTAACAAATAAACATCTTAATAAATAAATCATCTCTTATAAAGAAAAGGAGAAATAATAAGAAAAGCCTGGTTCTCATTTGCCCAATAAACAGCTTCTGAAAGTAAGGAATCTTTAAGAGGGCCTCTTCTGCTGATTTTCATGTTTTGATTTTCATGTCTCAAGCTGAAGGGGCTAACATGACCTGCTAGATCATATTAAAACCCCTACAAAGCTATCTAAATTCTCTAAATGGTAATGGATTCCATAATCTAAGTATGCAGTGCCTGAAGCAGCATTTCATTTTGTCTATCTCAACAAATAGCATGAGCAGACTGTCAGATGTGTGGCTCTTGATGAGCTTTGGATGATGTCAGATGACATCTGCCCCCAAGTCTAGCCGGTCAGAAGCTTGTGCTTGTTTGTACACTGTTGATTAATCTATCCCCACTTCCGTCATATCTGGTAAGGGCATGTTTTTCTCATCCACCTATCAACAAGAAATATGGGCAACAGGAAATGAGCAATAGGTTAGCTGAGTGAACTATTTATTCACCTGAGAGCTTATATTTTAATTGCTCTTTGTCTAGAAATATGTTCCTTCTTTCTTTGCATTTTCCAAAGTTTGAGCTTCTGTTTTCATAAGAATTTCTTAATTCTTTGGCCAGTGCTGTGCTCAAATAAATCTGTCAAATAAACCCAAAAGTTTCTGTTGTTCAGCCAAGTCATCTCCGACTCTTGGTGATCCCATGAACCGCAGCACGCCAGGCATCCCCCTCCTCCACTATCTCCGGGAGTTTGCTCAAATTCATGTTCACTGCATCGATGATGCTATCTAATCATCTCTCTCTGTGCTATCCCTTTCTCCTTTTATATTCACTTTCCCACTATCAAGGTCTTTTCCAATGAGTCCTCTCTTCGCATTACCTGGCCAAAGTATTTAAGCTTCAGTATTTGTCCTTCCAATGAACAGTTAGGATTGATTTCCTTTAGGATTGACTGGTTTCATCTCCTTGCAGTCCAAGGGACTCTCAAGACTCTTCTCCAGCACAATTTGAAGACATCAGTTCTTCAGTGCTCAGCCTTCTTTATGGTCAAACTCTCACAGCCATACATTACTGGGAAAACCATAGTTTTAACTATATAGACCTTTGTTGACAAGGTGATGTCTCTGCTTTTTAATATGCTATCTAGGTTTGCCACAGCTTTCTTCCCAAGGAACAAGCATCTTTTAATTTCATGTCTGCAGTTTTTTAGATTATATAGAATTTTTCCATCTTTGGCTTCAAATATAATCTGATTTCAATGTTGACCACATGGTGATGTCCATGTGTAGAGTTACTTCTTTGGTTGTTGCAAGAGTGTTTGTTACAACCAGCGTGTTTTCTTGACAAAACTCTGATAGCCTTTGCCCTGCTTCATTTGTACCAGTGGATGGGGCATAGACTTGTATTACTGTGATGTTAGATGGTTTGCACTGGAGTTGAACTGAGATCATTCTATCATTTTTGGGATTATGACCCAGTACTGCTTTTTCCACTCTTTTATTGACTATAAGGGCTACTCCATTTCTTCTTAGAGATTCTTGTCCACAGTAGTATTGTGGTAATCTGAATTAAATTTGCCCATTTACATCCATTTTAGTTCACTGATTCCCAAGATCTTGATGTTCAATTTTGCCAACTCATTTGTTACCATATCCATCTTACCTTGATTCATATTTTATATTCCAGGTTACTACACAATATTGTTCTTCATAGCATTAGATTTTCCTTTCACCACCAAACACATATTTTTGGCTTTGGCCCAGCCACTTCACTCTTTCTGGAGCTACTTGTAATTGCCCTCCACTGTCCCCCAGTAGCATACTGGACACTTTCCAACCTGAAGGGCTCATCTTCTGGCATCATATCTTTCAGCTTTCTGATCCTGTCCATGGGATTTTGTTGGCAAGGATACTGGAGCGGGTTGCCATTTCCTTCTCCAGTGAACATTTTGTCAGAACTGTCCGCTATGATCTGTCCATCTTTGGTGGCCCTGCATGGCATAGCTCACAGCTTTATTTTGCAAGCACTTCACCACAACAAGGTAGTGATCTATGAAGACCCAGATGACTCAAGTGACAAAATTGGGGTGTCAACAAAAGAACTGTAAATATTCAGCCACTTAATTTCTTATGATTATATGGTATGTCTATTGGTAAGGAGGAGGAAAAATATGTTGTAAAATTGTTTACCTCTACTACCAAATAATTTTGATTTTGCTGGATAGATCAATTACTTCTCTGCTAAGGGCAGAAAAAATATGGTAGGCTGGACCAATAATCAATCATGGATAACATTTTATGTTTGCAACAGACCATGAAAAACTTATGTCATGATTACATTTGTTACATTTTAATATCCCATCTTTTTTATTAAATATTTTATTCCATATTTATTAAAACTATGAAAAGTAGCTTAAGAGCCAGTTTGGTATAGTGGTTAAGGCAGAAGAAGCTAGAAGACTGTGAGTTCTAGTTCTTCCTTGGGCACAAAGCTAGCTGAATAACCTTGGACCAGTCACTTTCTCTCAGCCCTAGGAAGGAGGTAATGGTAAACCACCTCTGAAAACAGTCTGTGCTCAGATAAATCTGTCAAATAAACCCAACAGTTTCTGTTGTTCAGCCAAGTCATCTCCGACTCTTGGTGATCCCATGAACCGCAGCACACCAGGCATCCCCCTCTTCCACTATCTCCGGGAGTCTGCTCAAATTCATGTTCACTGCATCGATGATGCTATCTTATCATCTCTCTCTGTGCTATCCCTTTCTCCTTTTATATTCATTTTCCCACTATCAGGGTCTTTTCCAATGAGTCCTCTCATTGGAAAAGTCTAGGGAACTGCATGGACTGTCCAGGCAGCCTCTGAGAATTGAACACAACTGAATGGAAGGGGGGAAAAGTGGCTTAGATGCATTTCAAGGAAAAGTTTTTAGCTGCCAAAGCAATGTGATTTTTTCCCATTAATGCTAAGAGCCAGTGCAATATGGGTCAATAAAATGTTTCATATTGCCTGCAGCCTAGATCTAGCACTTCCAATAGAGAAATTTCTCATGTGCTGTTGAGAGTTTCCATCAAAATCATTTCTATCAGTTTCACAAAGCAAAGACCTGCCTTCAAAAACTGCACAGCTCTAATATTTACTCAGCTATTTTCTATGAGATTACAGTCAATCAATATCCATGTGATCTACTCTTTTGAATATTGCTTCATGTTT
>JANHZU010005239.1:75728-87579 GCA_032468055.1 Acrochordus granulatus | reverse complement strand
TACATCAAATATATATAAATATATTTGTGGTTGAAATCTGATTGGCATACAGTGCCCAGAGTTGCTTCTGGTGAGATAGTTGGCTATACAAATTTTATTTATAATAAAGTATGTATGTATATGTATGTGTGTGTGCATATATATATACACACACGCATACATGCATGCATATATGTAGGTGTGTGTGTGTGTATAAAATAGGAGATGAAGATGAAGCATTGTAGTATTCCACTATCCCTATATTCAAACTGGATCCCAGGGTAGAGGTGGGTATAAATGGCATTTTGAAATTCTTCATTAAATTTGTAAGCAGAAAAATTGGCTGGTTGATTTTTTTCAAAAAAAAATTTCAGGGAAAAGAAAGATACACAATTTTTGAAGTGTAGGATTTCCTCTTAGAAATGATATTAGCAACCCTACTAAGGAAATCCAATTGTAGTATTTAGAAGTATGCAAATGCACGTAATTGGTAGATCCCTGAAGACTATGGTGACTAGTTATTCATGTATAATTGTTGGCCATCTTGTAACCATATCAGTGCAAAAACTTTACATTCTATCCATGACAAAACTGAAATTCTCTTAACCTTCAAAATGATTTTTATAATACACTCTTCTTATCAAATTGAATGACAACTGATTTTAAAGAGAATTTATTGCCCGGCACTGTCCCTGAATCTACTGTTTTACTTGCTGGAAATCATTTGTGCATTTACCAGTTGTCTGACAGGTGCTTGTCTTTTAGGGCCAGCACTTCTGAAAAAAAAATGGAAATAAAGTCTTGATTTATTTTTATCTTGAAAATAAAATATTCCAGCATTAGAAAACACCATATTGTGTATTGCTCCTATCCATCTTCCAGAACTATGACCTTTCAAAGAAAAGAACCAACACTGGCTGTATGAAGAAAGTTAACAGCATTCTGAGGTCATACAGTATTACAGAAGCTGATATAATATGCAATACTCAGAGAGATTAAAGCAAAAAAAATGCAAACAGAGGAGAGAAAGAGCCACAGTCTCTCTCACAGAATGTGCTGTACCTTCTTGTTGTGACTCATTCACTGAGAGGCAATAAACAGGCTGTTGGGTTTTCTAAGATTTCATGATCTGAGGAAGAAAGTCTGCTGTGTAAAGAAGGGATTCAGGAGAAAAACAAAGGAAATAGTAGAATGCAGAAACATTCATTTATTAAACTCCTATTTTTTATTATTGTCGTAATTGCAATTCTTTTGTCCTATCTTCTCATATATAACTCAAAATGGCAAACATTACCTACTTATTGCCTTTTCTTTTCCCACAACAACCCTGTGAGGTAGATTGGTCTGAGAGAAGGTGACTGGCCGGAAGTTACCCAGCCAGCTTTTATACCTATGGGAGGCCTAGAACTCATAGTTTCCTGCTTTCTAAATCAGCACCTTAACCCCCTACACAGCAACTACTAACTTGGAGGCAAATAAATTTTAAAAAATGAGAGTAAAAAACAGTAGTGAAAAACAGCAGAACAGCTGAAATGAATTCAACTAGATAGACAGACTTTATCGTCATTGCAAAGTACAACAAAATTGTAAAACAGAACAAAACTGAGTGCAACCTTCCCAATGCAAATAAAATAGTTCTGAACCAAACCATAACATGAGAACCTTAATCGCAACAAAGTTTAAAAAAAAAGTTTCAACCTCTCCTTCCTAGAAGAGTATATACCAGCCCTCTTACCAGTTCAATTTCAGAATTGAGAAAGCTTTTGGATTAAAGGCGAAACGTCTTCGACTTGAGAAAAATCCAGTCCAGATGCCTGTTTTTTAAACTTTGTTGCGATGCAATTACCCTGGACGAGTGAGAGTCTTCACAGACATGAGAACCTTAAACGCATTTAAATCATAAAAAATATAATAAAATCTCCAACACACTCATGACATTCCACATATTGCACAATTCTCTTAACACCATCTGCAATTTATGAAAATACTTGTTTTCCCTCTGCATGATTTCAGCATACACATGCAGTAGTTCTGTAATCAAGTTGCATGGAAGGTCTATTGGCTGTTTAAAACCTGTATTCAAAGTTTTATTACATTATTTTCCATATGTAATATCTATGCTGGGAGAAAGTAGATTTACTATTTGTTTAGTACAATGGCACTGATAAAAGTGACTTATAACCAGTACTCGCACTTACAATTATCACAGTATTCCTGCAGTCACATGATCAAAATTTGGCTGCTTGGCAACTAGCATGTATTTATAATGGTTGCCGTATCCCAGGTTGCCATTTGTGACCTTTCTGGCTAGCTTCTGACAAGCAAAGTCAATGGGAGAAACCGGATTTGGTTAATGACCACATGATTTGCTTAGCAACTGAAGTGATTTGCCTAACCACCATTGCAAAAAAGGTCATAAAATCAGGCATAACTCGTTTAACAATTAGCTTAGTCCCAATTTAGGTCCTAAGTTAAGGACTACCTTATGTTGTTTGGCAGATATATGTTTCAGAATGGTTTCTTCCCCATACAGTAATTCTCCCTCATCCCTATACTTGGGATCCAGAATTCAAACCTTAAATGAAAAAAAATGAATAAAAGGATAACTAAAGTCCAGCTATATTCAGGCAATCTAGTGGGGGGAAAAAGAACATCAGAGTACTGTAGTCCCTAGTGTTATGTATCATATTATGACCATTGTACCCCAAGGTGCAAAAGTCAGTAAAGAGAAAGATAGACCCCCCAGTCTGGCATAAACTGTCCCTCAGTTGCTTGCATTATTCACTACTGTTATGTATCATGCACCCCAAGGTCTGGGGAGACTGCAACTTCTGGGTCTTTACACTAAAAACTTCCTATGCCTGATGATATGGAAGTGATGGTTGTTTATTCAGATTGTTTTGCTATGCAGACCAGAATGGCCACAAAATAGTGAAAAAGATCCTTTTGGGTAAACTAAGATACCTAAAAAAAGGCCAATAATTTAGAGCAGCAAAACATTTCATATTGACACTCTGGTAGAGGCTGGAAAAGGCCTTGTTCTGTGCTGAATACTTCCATCTCTGATAACTGGTAACTCCACCTTGAACATTTCCTCTCATTATAAAAGATAAACTCAGGATCAGTATTTAAAGACATAAGGAAATTCCCCAGCATTACAATTATTTTTGTTTTCTGGCGTTACATGTAATTATAGTTGAAGTTTGCATAGAATGCTTTGTTAAATACTTCTGTGTATGTGTGCATCTTTAAGTCCATTTTAATTCCTGGTGACTGCATGCACAAGTCCCTACAGTTTTCTTGTAAAGTTTTTCAAAAGATGTTTGCCACTGCCTCCTTCCTAGGTGTGAGAGTGAGTGACTGGCCCAAGGTCACCCAGCCGGCTTTGTGCCTAAAGCAGGACTAGAACTCACAATCTCCTGGTTTCTAACCCAGTGCTTTTTAACTACTACACCAAACTGGTTCTCTGTGTATTTATTGCAGATATGCAAATATGACAAATATGAGGGAGATAGGCTGTTTAGAAATATTAGGAATAAATATGACAATAACTGAGCAGAAGCTAGGATGAAGAAGGCTTATAAATATGGTCTGGAGAGGCAAGTATAACTGACAAAGGCAGAACTGGAAACAGCATCTGCAGGCTTACACACCATCTCACAATCTCAGATGCAAAGAGTACTGATTAATCTTTATACTTAATCCAATATCAGTGCTTACATACTGCAGCAAAAATCCCCTCCCCAGTAATTATGTTAGAAAAGTCTACATTTAAATTCAATCTGATGTAAATTTGCACATGTATGTACATGTCATTATATTTCTTATGGAATGCCAAACGTTTAACTCTACCCACTCCAAACACTATGTTGCATCTGAATTCAAACAGAAGACTTCACACTATTAAAAAAACAAGGGCTTTTCTTCATGGCAGCCTTAAATTTGACTCCTAACTAGAAATGAAGCAAGTATAAGAAATCCCTTTCCAGATTTCAACCTCTTTCTCACTTCTGTCACAATAATGCCTGGTTTATTGTCTGGACCCAGCCCATCACAACCTGTGATTCCATGGCTTCTTTACCCCTTCTGCTCATGCCTGGAAAAACAACCATGAATTGTTTCCCTTTGGTTTGAGGACATGTGATTTCCTCCGGTGTAAATACCTTGCTATTGATTTCCCTCATATTTAACACTTTTCCATTGGAAGGAAAGAAGAAAACCCACAACAGTATTGCCATTGTCTTGTCTTGTTACTTGGAGCTGAAGAAGAAAGTGATAGAATTTATGTCAATTTCACAAGGTTAAAAAGAGAAGGAAAATATGGATTTCACTATCCCATTAGTGATTTTTTTACGAAGGAAAAAACTCTAGACTTTCACTGTCCCATTGGTGAAATTATTAAAAAAAATAGTTATGAGAGGCAATTGCGGAAGTTGAAGTCCACACATCTTAAAGATGAAAGTTTGAGAAACACTGATGAAGAGTAATGATCAATATCCAGAGGACAGTGGCATTCTAGTGGCAACAGCCAATTGCCTTGGAAATGTTCACCTACAAGGAAATGAAGCAGAGCAAAGGATCAGACTCTTAACTAGGTTCCTAAGCAGGAAAACACCAATTTGAATCCACAGCAGGAAGAAGGTAGCATCATGAATTCTGCTGGAAAATAATCAGCCTGTATTCACACTGGGGCAAGGCGGTTGTACAGATCAATCCTAAGAAACATCCTCAGATTTTTCAGAATCTCTTTCCCTCCATCAACCTCCTTCAGTCATTTAAGAGCAAATGGGAAAAGATCATTAGTTTCACTTCTAAATATTCATTCTGCCACTTTCACTAGAATCTGAACTTGGAAACTTCCACACCTTATTACACCTTCTCAGATTTGGGCAGTTATACGCAAGGACTGGCTGGAGATGTCTAAATTAGGGTGTTGAGGACAGGGCCATGTATTTAACTCCAACTGCCCTTCTTGGCTTCTATCCATTAATTCTGAAAGCCTGAACCAACTTCCATTGGCTGTTGTTCTGAGTTTTCACAACCATGTTTATACAGATCAAGTTGTAAAATCTTTTTTGTGGTAACAAGGGCCATTTTTGCAACAGGCTACTTATTGTCCAAAGAGACTGCCCAGCCACTAGGTGAGAGGTGAGAAGGCTTACACAAGGTTGCATAGTAGCTCAGTGGACAGAAATAGAATGCAGATCCCTGGAGCAAAGTCCTATAACCTTGCCCTGTATAGAAAAAGGGAACTGACTCCTAAACATTCTGAACCCACATGCATTAAAAAGGGAAAAAAAGAGGGAGATGCTTACCTTTCACCTGGAAGAATCAAGCTGTGTTCTAGAAGAAAGGACTGAAAAGGTCTCTGGAGGAGTGGCTGACTTTCACCAGCTTTGGAGTCTGAATGTGTTTCTTTAATCAAAACCGGTGTTTAACAGAGAGGTGTAAAATAGTGGCTGGAGAGGCTTATGTTCCAATTCCCCTCACCACACAACTCAGTGACTTGGGCAACCATTGCCTCTTTGCAAAGCTTAATCTTTTCTTAAAATTATCAAAAGTGGAATAGCCATGTCTTGAAAAGGAGGGATAAAGCTGAAATATGTATATATGCATACATCCAGAAATGCAAGTAGAGGCTGATTATAGAATCAAGCAGCAAATGTGGCAAACCCCGTGTCTGATTTGTTTGGGGAAACTTTTGATTCATAGTGTTGTTGATCCCGGGGGGGTTCCAAGAAAATTCTGCCCGAGTCACTCTACTTTTAGTTCACAAGGCTGCTGTGAGGGTAAAACCAAAATGGATCTTGTATTATATTTCCCTTTTCTCCATGGGACATATACAAGTAGACAAAATGCTATGTTCTCAAGTTGATTTTCCCCATTAACTCCCAGAATTCCCCAACAAGCATGCTGAGTAGGGAATTCCAGGAGCTGAAGTCCACACATCTTAACCTTGCCAAGTTGGAAAACACTAACAGTCTCACCACAGTTGTCAACTTGAATCCTTCAAGTGGAACTAAAATGTTATGGAGGCTTCCCGAACTTCATTCTTCAGCAGTTGGCACTTAGAGGCAAACTGCCTTGAGAGTCACCCTGTCACCAAGCGGCCTTTGGCAATTTTCTGTACCAAGTTGCCCTAACATTATTTTAAAATCATCTTAAACACGGGACATCAGGGACCGCCGCTTTGCAGTCGCCCGCGTCTGCGGTTCACTCCCCTGCACCCTCACTGCCCGGGACGAGTTAAAATTCACATCGCTCAGGGAAGACAACAACGCCACGAGTCACCTCGTGAATTCCGCAATGTCCGTTGAAGGCAATGCGGTTTCAAGGGGAAGAGTGAAGGTCACCCCGACATGGGTCTCGGCGCACGTCGCTCAACGGCGGCGGCGGCGGCTTTCCCTTGCGGCTGACGAAGGCCGCTCGGACGGGGCCTACGTGACTCTCTCCAGGTTGATAAGCGAGCGTGATTTATTGACGCTGCCTGTGTGCGCGGCCGGGCGGCCCCCTCCCCACCGCCTCCCTTGGGGCTGGCGGAGACCACCCCGCCCGCGCTGCCCTTCACCAGTTCGGCCGGACGGGAGGCTCCGCCATTGGCCAACGGCCGTGGGCCCGCAGCGTGTTCAGCGCATGGGCAGCCACGCTGGCCAGCAGCCGGCGGGGACGAAGCCGAGCGATCGGCCCGGTGGGGGTGGGGCCTCAACCAGGCAGGGACTATAAAGCGGGGAGCTTGGCGGCAGTCGCCTCAGCGGGCTGAAGGCGCCAAGGTGGAGTCGCTGCTTCGAGTTTCTTAACGGCCGCTCACGGCTCCGTGAAGCAGGAGAATCGTTTTCGAGGTAAGGCTGGGCGGTTTTTTTTTTTCTTTTGATTTTCCAACCTCCACTGCTGGCTGAGAGCCGAGCTGCGCCGTTCTCCTTCATCCGAAGAGGCTGCTTGAATTGAAAGGAGGAATTCGTGGGGTCGTATTGGAGCAAAGGGCTGCTTTTTTTTCAAAACAAAGCCTAATGGTTTTGAATTCATGCTGTTCTGTGTGACTGGCCACATAAGGAGAATTATGCTTGGACTGTCTGTATTCGAAGTGCATCTACTGTAATTTGCAGCCTCTGCACATTGAGGTTCTGTAAGCTGCTGAGCTTACAGGGGGGAAAACGGCTCCTCCAGAGTAGGATGGCCTGGAGCAAAAGGGCTTTCATTACCTAAGCTGTAGTAACTGACCTGCTTTGCTCATGTCTCCCCATTTAGGTGTTTCCAAGTATCTGGGCCATGGAAACAATGCAGGAGCTGATCCCATTTGCAAAAGAGATGCTGAGCCAGAAGCCCAACAGAAAAATGGTCAAGCTGTATATGCTGGGGAGCATGCTGGCCTTCTTTGGGGTGGTTATTGGCCTGGTGGAGATTGTCTGCAGCCCTTTCACCTCTGAGGGGAGGCTGGAAGAGGAGGAGGAGGAAGAGGAGGAGGAGGAGAGAAAGAAAAGGCCTGTCCCTCTTTTGACTGAGGAGGAGGAGGTGAAGGTTGTGCCTCAGAAACAAGAGGATGTGATCCAGGAGAAAGGCAAACAGGTGCTGGCTGTAAGGAATTCCGTGAACAGGCAACGAGCCTCATAGGAAGACTGGTCTTTGCGGGAATGAAATGAAGGTGACCTGCAGCACACAGGACATTTGTCTCTTCTTAAAGGGCAGTTTCCCAAAAGTGAGAGAACTTTCTGATGTGAAAGACTGCATCCAAAAAGAGCCTCTATTAAGAAACTTTTATTTTGCTGCTGTGCAGCAGTTGAACAACACTGCCATTTAAACTCTTATATACCTGTTCTTTTGGTATGAAAATGAAAAAAAAAATCTGTTATATTTTATCCATGTCTATGTGGGATTTTTTTTACTAATGTCTATATATTTTGCATTTTAAATAAACCATTTTATACCTGACACTAACAGATGCTTGGTGTGGACCTCTTGCGTGGGAAGGGAGAACTCTCTTAAAAGGAAGATTTTCACGAAACAGCTGGCTTACTTTTTTGGGGCGGGGAAATGTAAAATGAGGGGCATTGGTTTATTACTTCACTTTGTAAATTTCACCAAAAGGTAAGGGCCAATTTTCTAAGGAAAAAAATTTCTAGGGTTGAAGTTTGGACTTGTAAGTATCAAACTCTGATGCCAGCTTTCTGAATTAAAAACTATATTTCAATATCTTGTTAAACAAATAGAGAAATCTAAATATAGGGAGAAAGAAAATTAGAGAATATCCAACAGCCACCTTTCCTTGTAATTATTCTACTTGAAAATGTACAAAGATGGAAGGATCAAACATTTAATTGTAAAGAGGGAAAAGGTGCCATCTAGAGCAAAATGTATGCCTGTTCTGCAGGAAGGAAGCTTACTCTTAAATGGTACTTTACAAATCAGTGGTATGTGCAGTCTAGATGGGACATAACTTCCTCCCCAAATTAGGAAAGAGACTACAAGTAAGGGGTCATAGAAAGGGCACAGTAGTCAGTTTCAAATTGAAAGCACTAAAGCAAAGGAATGAGGACTCTTCGCAGAGGAAGTTTTGCAACTTTAGAGTTTACATTTAGGAGTTAACATAAAATAACATTTTGTACTATTTGTGCAGCCTCATTTGCATAGTTTTTGCTTTGCTCTGAAGTTTGGTCTGAGTGTAGAGAAAACTTTTCCCAAAGGAGCAAACACTGCTTCAGCCAAAATTATTTGTCATTTTTTCAGTTACAGCAGTGTGGTCATAGTATTGCAGGGGTGGGGTTATACTTAAATTTTCCTGGAATGAGTAAATATGTTTAAAAATGTCTATAAAGATATATCTGTCCTCAGAAAGGATGGACTTTATGCTTCTACCTTGAGATTTAGATTCTTTAGAGGATGATGGGAAAGATTGAAGATACAAAGTTTTTAAAAACTTGTGTGCATTTCTCTCAATTGATCTTATTTATAAAATAAATAAATTTAGCTCGGATAGTTCTTGTGACTAAGGATTACATGGAGAAAAAAATTCCAGATCCTACTAATTTCTGTAGCAAGTATAATAATAACTATTACTAGTTATTAGTAATAGTTGGAATCTTGCTACTTCAGCCAATATGCAGATTCTAAATCCCACTATCCTTATGACATGGTGAATAATACAATTATAATTTCCCAACTTAATACAGAGGGATATGGATAAGTTTTTCATTTTCAATACATTGCTTAAAATATGTCCAATTGTTTATTAATTTAATTTTGCAAAATTCATTAGATCATCTGTACCTGTTCTTTGTAACCTATAAAATCCTGTCAGTAATTTTTCTTTACTCACATATCTCTCTTTATCCCTGTAGTTTTTAGACATAGTCCATTATCAGAAAGTAGCTTGTAGGTATTCAAACTTCACAAATCTATTATTTCTTTGCACAGATTCTAATTAATTTTCCAAGATGAAAAACTTTGAACCTTTATACCCTATAATCAGAAGGCTGAGGAATTTAGATTTTTCTAACTTTATACAATGTGCAGCTTAACATTTGTCTCTTGAAAATAAACTTCCAGTATTCCTACTTGTCAGGAACCTTCTAACCCTTGGTTTCCTTTATCTTTGTATAATCTTTCTAATTTGCTAATCGTATGTTCTAACTTCTCATCAAAGTAATTTACAAATGTGGGTTTAGAACAGAGCTTTGCAATACATCACTCAACACTTCGCTCCTACATGATGCAAAGCCATTGGTGTACAATTGTTGGGCACTGTTATTGAATCAGCTTTGTATCCAAGACGTATTAGTATAGCCCAGCCTATATCTTCCATCTTCTCTACTAGATTCTCATGAATCTAGTAGACACCTTGCAAATCCTTTGTTAAAATTAAGATACAATAATACCCACTACATTCATGTGGTCAAGGTGCTCAGGATCAAGGTTTACTTCAAATATGTCAAGCACCACTTACAGGTGAAGGAAGCAATAGTCAAATATGCCTGGATAATACTTTGGGAAAAGCCATGTAAGGTTCTGACAGTATAATACTGTATTTTAGTTCATTAAAGACAGACAGGAAAAGCTAGATGCAAGAGGAACAGTCTGAACAGAGGTAGTGATCCATAGCAATTTAATGTACCTAAGAGGAGAATAAATCATTTGGCTTTAATCCCATTGTATCCTCATATTATGGTCCCACTGTTGTTTTGTAGATGCGATACTGGAATGATGTAGCAAAGCTATACAATTGAGGTATTAAATGTTGATAGCAAACTGAAACTAGCTTATATAGCACAGGACTGTCTATCATACTGTGATTCCAAATGGTGACCATGTATAGAAGGAGTTAAATAATATTTACCTCTAAGGGAACAACTGGATTTGCAATGATCACTGTTACTACTGCTGGGGGGTCTTGTTTACCACCTGCATTGTGCTCAAAAAAAGAAACATTGTAGATATATCCATTGGAGATTTGTCTCATTATTGAAAAGAAGCAAGAGAAAGACAGAAGAAATAAATATTTGTCAGCTACAAACTGAGTTCCTTGCTTTTTCCTCTCATAATGGCCATTTTAACATGTTCTATTAGATTTAATCTTTATATCTATCTTTATACTATTTAATTTAGAGATGTACAAAGACAGGAAAATAATATGGCTCAGTTTGCAGGTTATACTGAGTCTCATACTAGTCCATCACATTTTGACCTAGCATGACATGTGAATGCATTAATTTATGGTTCTAGAACATTAAAAAAAACACATGTATTCTTCAGTGTGCTGCATGAAATTGGATAACTGGCTAAGCATGGTGAGCTAACTACAGTTAGGCATTCCTATGAATATAATCAATGCATGCCAGAGGTTACTTTAGTAAGCTAAGAAGTGGCAAGACGGTGGATAATTCTTTCCTGTCTGACTTCCTGGAAATAAGCTGGGAAAGGGGAGAATGTAGCCCCATGCTGCTACAAAGTTTACTTCTTTCCTGCCATGATGCCCCAGCTATAGACAATTCCTTTTATTTTTCTCTTCAACCATATCTGCTTTTTGAGGAGGCAGGATACATTTCATATTCTTTTTCCCTATATTTCATGCACTTAGTTATTTATTGATAAGTAGCAGAAATATTTTTAAAAGCCACACAAGAAGGCATAGTAGAACTGGCTGAGCAGAAGAAATGAAAGGCTGGAAGTTTCACACTTTATCTTCCAGAAGCCCTCTGGATCTTCATCCCTGGCCACCTCTTAGCTTAAGTTCTTAGCTTAGCAATTTAGCTTAGTAACTTGCACGTAGCTTAACAACTTAGTTGTTCCTACTGCCACCACCCTTCTTCCAAAGAAAATATTCTGATATGAATTGAGAATGTCTGAATTAGCAGTTAGTAGTCGGCAAGCAATAACTATGTTCATAATAATACACAGAAGTAAAATGGCCAAAGGTCATTGACTATGGAAGAGAGAGTAGCTCAATTTCTTTGGAAGATATCTAGGTGAGAAGGTATAACTGTTATTTAATATAATTTTCTGTTACCTTTTTCCACTTCAAGGAAAAAGTACAGGTACAGAAGAGGTTTCAGCATGAAGAGTTGGTGAGTGCTGGTATTTATCTTCAAAATGCCTATATTTCCTATAGAACTTATCGGTATTATAAGGCTCATGAACAACTGAAACACCACCAATCATTCTATACATATCTATCCTGTGTCTTCCTCGTGAGTCCCAGGGTATTGTTTATCCTGTACATTATCTGATCAAGAAGGGTTATGTTAATCGTGTCATTTTCCCTTGGGCACTTATATCTGAATCAGGGTCCTGGAATGTATAGAAGAATATGGAAGGCAACAAAGTTTAAAAAACAGGCATCTGGACTGGATTTTTCTCAAGTCGAAGACGTTTCACCTTTAAT
>JANHZU010005239.1:34570-44722 GCA_032468055.1 Acrochordus granulatus | reverse complement strand
GGTTTTGTGTGTTTTTGTGTGCATGCGCACTGTGAGAACAGTCCTGGCTGGTGTGTGGGAGACAAGCGGGATGAGAGGGAGGGAGGAGCGGAGGGGGAGGGGGACTGCCTGGAGGGAAAAGTCTCAGCAGTTCCCTCTCTTGAACGCCTTTCACTTAATTTACACTCTTTATGGAGCAAGAGAGGAGAACTGTTGGCTCTGTTGTGAGATTTCCTGTGCAAGCTCATGGTGCAGTGCTCATCTTGTGAGCTGCCACTCATCAACCAAAATAAATTTTATTAAAAAATTTTGCTCGTCTTGTGAAAACCTTGTGCACTGAGGTGCTCGCAATCCGAGGTTCTACTGTGCAATGTAACTTTTAAAACTTAATTCTGTCCTGAACAAAAGAAGGGATTAATAAATAAATATTTTGTACTTCACTATTTAAGGGAACCTACTTGTAATTATGAAAAAAATATTCACATCATATAATTCATCATCACACTATTTACTTCCATTTGTATTTAGCTATTTGAACTGCTCATTATATTTATTTTAATTTTGATTTGTTCTCATTTGATTTTTTAAAATTTGTTTTGTTTCTAGACATTGGCAGATGCAAAAGATCAACATGCCATCATGCATCTTAATTCCAGACTTTTCAATCTTTTAATGAGACTAAATGATTATTAGAAAATAAATATTATTTCAGAAAATTCTTGTTCCACCAAGGTTCCCCTGTTCATAAAATTCCATGAAACAATTCTGGTGAGTTCCCAGTTCACCTTCCAAATAAGATTATATCCCGAGTTAGTCATCCTAATTAGCAGAATTATAAGAAATTACAGTTCTATTATATTTTAATGGATGAGATTAGATTGGAGATAGAATATTTATAGTGGTTTTTAAAGGGCAGGAATTCCACCCGTCAAATCAGAAGGCACTTCTGCATGTCACCTACAGTTTGTGGAAATAATTAAAGGCAGAAATTAGGAAAACTTCTTTGGTGTTGGAGAAGACTCCTGAGAATATAGTGGCCAGTTAATAAAAAAAGGATCATCAAATGAGTCAACCCAGGCATATATAATTGTCTCAGATTGTCCTTCTTTGGACACATTATATGAAGATCTACTGTCTGGAAAAGGCTCTAATATTGGAAAAGATGGAAAGAAAGAGAAGAAGGTAACCAGCTACAAAGTGGATGGACTCAGTTACAGTGGGCACTAGGTGTTATTTTGGAAGACCTGAAAGATCAGATTATGGACAGATGATCAGAGAGAAAATATTTTGTCTATGATATTGCTAGAAGGTGAAAATGAGTTGATGGCACATAATCAACATCGAAGAAGAGAAATACAATTTAATGTAATGATTAAGGTGCTAATCTAGGAACCAGGAGGCTTTGAATGCTAGTCCCATCTTAAGTATGACAGAAGTTGGGTCACTTTCTTAGCCCAACCCACTTCACGGGATTATTGTTGTAGGGAAAATAGGAAGAGGAGGTAGTATTGGGTATGTTGGCTGCTTTGTGTTATTTATAAAGAATAATAAAGGTGGGATGAAAAACAAAAAGACACTCAACCACCATCCTTGCCTAGCCTAGATCTTAACTGAAATTAATTTTAATCAGCATATTTTTTTAAAAAAATGCTCTGATTAATATTTTATTTCCTTGGATTCAATTAGTGTCGACTAATTGAAGTGTTCGCTTAGAAAGTAGAAGACTGTGAGTTCTACTCTTGCCTTAGTCATGAAAGTCATCTGGTGACATTGGGCCAGTCACTCTTAACCCAACTAACCCACCTTACAGAGTAGTTGTGAGGAAGATAAGGAAGAGTATTAGATATGTTTGCCATTTTGAGTTATATATAAAAATGCTGGGATAAAAATCTAATAACAACAGTTGATGTAGCCTTGAGCCAATAGAAGTGATATAGTCCTGTCTGCAAGAATGAAGTTCATTGAGTGATTTTAGGAAAGTTACAATCTTTTAGCAGAATCTGTACCAAATTACAATCTTTTAGCAGAATCTGTATCACAGAGCTGCCTTAGTAAAAACAACAATAAAACCCTGTAGGAGAGAATGAAGTGAATGATGCCTGGAAATCCTGAGGAATGGCAGAATATAAATCTAATAAATCAACTAAATGAATAAAGGATGGGATTAGCTGTATATTTACTCCAAAACCAGAATCAGTATGATTTCAACATCAGTTGCTGCAGAATATAACTGAGAGAGAACTATTGTATTCATATCCATCTTTTGAATTTTCAATAGATATTTGGTTGGGAAATGTAGGAAACTAATGTTGAACTAGATAAGGCTTTGGTCTATCAACTTATGTTTTAAACAAATAAATTGTATGGTTTTAAATATATATATATATATATATTTAAAAAGGGTATTTTAATAAATTGTATTTTAGCTTTAATACTAAAAAGGGTATTTTAATAAATTATATTAATGTTGCTAGCAAGGAAGTTTGAAAATGAAAGAAAATACTAAGGAAAAAAGTGGTGTTTCAAAAGTGGAGAACTTACAGTTTCCTTAATTTGAATTTAAAATATTCAGATCAAGATCAGTAATTCTCTTTTCAGAAAAGACACACACATATACGTACAAGATATATATATTTGTGTGTGTGTATCTTAGAAAAACATTTTACCCCATTTTCAAAGTCGTGAAGTGCAGTGAATACCTGTATTCTCTCTTTCAGATAAGAATAAAATTGTACTAGGCAACATTTAACTCCTCTTTGATATGACTAATTTCAACACCACTAGTGGTTGCCCTGTATCAGAAGCCTATTCATGCAAAAATCCTGAGATGCCACGTGTGATCATCTTTCAGGTAGTGGATTAAAATCAGTTTTGTTAAAATATTTCCAGAGATAAATATCCATGTAATTTTCCACTTCTATTTCCTGTATGAAATAGCATTGAACAAAGAAAGTAATTTTTTTAAAGGAAAAGAAACGTGCAGTGCACAGGTTATCTATTGATCATTTCCTGTCTAACACATGAATATAATTCACACATGTTCCATTAGTCAGGATACACTTTGTCAACTTAAGTTGTTTTCACTCACAAATATATTAAACTAGTATGGTTCAATGATGCTAGCCACAGTCTCTTGAAAGCAAGGGCAAACACAAGTCCCGAACTGTTGCTATTGTTGAGATGTGGGCAGCAAAAATGCGGATAGCCAAATGTTAGCAAATAATTATTTTCATGGGTTGTCTAGATTTTGGCAGTTTTGATGTTGAAAAAAAAATAGAACAATTTGCTAAAAAAAAATCAAATTACAATACTAAAAACAGCTTATAGAAAGATGAGTTCCTTATCATATCAGGCAAAACAGAATTAGAGAGAGAGAGAGAGCAAAAAGAGAGAGAGAGAGAGGAACCAAGTGGGTGAAATACCAGTACTGATCTCAGAGCATTTCCAGTTCTTCGAAGTAGGAATAGTGAAGTCTTGTCAGTTACACCATATTAACACTTGGTAAGTAAGCTAATGTTTTGGATCCTGATGAACTTAAATCGCACCTACCACTGAGAAGCAAAGGTAAGGACATGTTTTGCTAGTAACAACTCTTGTTTTAATTGTAAGTGAAGAGAGAGCAAGCACATTTGATCTAAAATAGGATGGCATTCTGTTGCAACAATGCCTGTGCAGAAGAGATAAAGGACATTTCTCATATTAGAGAAAAACATTTTGGTCTAGAAAGGAAGGAACCTCATAATCTGATAATTAAACTTCAAAAATTTGCCCAGATCAGTGAGTTAAGTAAGTGAAGTAATATATCTGCTCTTCATTGTTCAAAGTTATTTAAATGAAGGCTTTTCAATTAACTGCTCAATAAAGACGTTGAAAAAAGTAAGCTGTTATTGGGTGCTTTTTGAGAATGGTGCCTATTGATTCACTTCTGGGATACCAAGACATTCAAATATCAGATATTCATCTGAAAATGCAGAAGACTTCAAAACTCATCTTTAAATATGCCTCTGCTGTAGAATCTGATAGATTAAATCTGAACAGACAAATCAAAATTCTGTTATATAAATGCAGTAGGTAAACTATAGACATTTCTCCATTTTAGCGTAAAATTTAAAGCAAAACTGCATTTTCAAACTAGCAAAATGAAAAAAATCAGCAAACAATGGTGGCCATCTTTCTTTTCTATATCAACAAAATGCTGAAGGAACATGACTTGTTGAAAGAAGCATTCCATAAGACTTTCCATCAATTCCAAGACTTTTAAGGTCCCTGAATGCTATCTGCAACAGCTACTGTGGTTCCTTTAATCTTCATTTCTTTGTTTGGAATGGGTCCAAAATATAGATTCCATCTGATATAATGAAAAGCTTTGAAGAACTCAAAAGATTGTATACCCTTTGTCATATTTTGGATGAACTAATTAAAGTATTTCCTGCTGTAGATTTTTGATTTCTAGTTTCCAGTGTGAACGTCTACATTTTTGGCATCAGTAGCATAGGTGGAAAATATCTAGTGGCAATTTTTCTGATTAACAAATATGAATAAAAATATATTCTTTAATTTTCTTACATTTAAATTTCTTAGAGAAGATGCTATCAGATTCCTTCTGATTCAGTAACATGGTCTGATAAGATCATTTTGGGTAGGAATTTTTTTTTGTATCGCACTTATCCAAAACAATGGAATCATCAAAGATAAGGGTAGGGAGGATTAATAAGTCAAATACAATGTAGTGCTGAACCTAAGAAATGAAATCCTAACTAATTTCTGCCCTTAATTGCTTTCACAGTAATAAAAAATAGGAAATAAATTCCTATATGAATAAGATGGTAACAATTGTAATAGTTCTAATCAATTAATTTTAGTGGTTCAAAAGCTGAATATGAATAGTATATTTAATTGTTTATCCAAACACCAGGAATCTTAGCTCAGGTGAAAAGTATTGTGGGAAATGCAAGAACACTGCCACAATAAATTGGAGGTAATTTCAACAGCCCCTAAAAAGAACATTTAGGGACCAATTAAATAAATTTTTAAAAAAATTAAAAAATACTGAAGTATAATAAAGGAAAAATATTACATCTGGGGGCACAAATAACTTCTTCCTGTACTAAACAAATATTGATATAGCAAGGAATTAGGTACAGTACAAAGGTTTTGAGTAAAATAAAGCACTGTAACCAAAATTTTCTTCAGCTTACAAAATGAATCAAACTAATGATTCTTGTGAAAGATGAGAAGCCATAATCTAACAGGGAACTGAGGAGGAAAGCAGATGGTTCTGTTTTTAGGTACTTTCTTGGCCAATTCTAACATGAAACAGAAGCATGGTTGTTTGACAGCACAATTGTTTTGTTGAATTTGTTAGTGTCACATCCCTATCTCTCAATTCTTTTGGAACTGCATTCAGCATGACCTTTGGTGGACTATGAGAGCCAAGATCATATTTCTTCCTCCATGCATTATTTTTCATATATCCACACCCGACTGCATGTATAGTTAATATGGCATTGCAAATTCAAAATTAGGGGATGGTGCAACAGGGAAATAGCAGAATTTACACTAGTCACTTTATGTTTTTCAGCTTTGATCCATTCCATGCATGTCATGAGATATAAAATAAAAGCCAAAACAGAAGAATTCAATTGGTCTATTTTCCCCTTCTTAACTGAGTGGATGGATGGATGGAGGGATGGATGGACAGACGGACAGATGGACGGATGGACAGAGAGAGAGAGAGAGAGATTGCAGCTGCATACACACATATATTTATGGAAAGAAGTAAGACAGAAGTAGCAGCAACAAATATGGGAAGGATTCAAGTGGAAGATGATAAAATAACCTAAATAAAGCAAAGGGATTGTAGAATTAAAACCTACTAGATCTAATATTCAAATATTAGATCTAGTAGGTTGTGTATGATATAGACAGGAAACATGGACCATGGTGTGAGAAAAAGCAGTAGGAGAGCATATTTAGTCTTACAGTTCTTCCAGGGTATATGTGCTTACAAATGAGAAATCCTTTGGACATAGAACTCATGGGTTGTTGTATCTTGAAAAAATATTTCAATTAAAAAGGAGTCTAAAAATAATCAGTAATCATAGAAACAAAACTGTTTATTCTCAAGTTAGAGGTGACAATCCTCTTGCCTATAGGCCGGATGCAGATGTACAAACTGTAAATGGCTTTGTTCAGTTTGGTGGTTGCTGTGATGCAAAATGAAGGACAGCAAAGAAGTGGTTTTCCTGCTCTGTAGGACTGACAGGAAGTTGTTGCTTCTTACTCAAAGTGGAATTTATGCTCCAAGTGGCCAATAATTCAACCCTGTCTGCTCTATAGATACTCTAATGTAGAAGATAGTAACATAATCCAAAATTTGTAAAATGGACCGTATCATTTCAGAATGTGAAATCGAGTCACAACATTGATTCCTTCCCACATTGAGAAATGATGGAAGTGGGGGGGAACCTAACTGCAAATATTACAAAATGAGTTGTGACTATTGATCTGCAGAGCAGCAGAGAATAAATTTTGTTTATTCTTTGTGCAAGGAAGGGCCTCGGAAGCAGCTCCGAGCCCATGCCACTTGATATGAACTCAAGGCAGCAACCGCAGAATAGCCAGCCCAGAATGCTGAGGGCTCGCGATAATGTCTAGTTGACCATAGGGTGTCTATTAAAGATCTGCCTGAAATAGCAAGCCATTGTGTTCCATGACCATCCTTTGAATGCAGCTTTAAAACAGGTACAATGCATAAATACTAGTAGCTTGTACTGCAAGTGGAAGAAATGAGATTATATTTTTCTGAGTTCCAATTTTATAACACCAGATACCTACACTAGAGCCTTGTGCAAGAGAATGAATTCAAAAGGAGGAGGAGAGGAGGGATTTGACAGAGTGGAATCTGAAATTAATAGAATAAAACCTGCCGAAGCCTCATTTAGAATCTTTTAAAACATCTGTGGTCTTCTGTGATGTTTAATGTAATTTATTCAATATGAAAGTCAAACTGCACATTTAGTTCTGCATCCTGTATTTTATTCCTTTTTGACACATTGCTGGCTCAGAGGCTAGTGAGCCAGATTGCGTTCACAGTGAAAGAGAAGGCAATCCAACTCAACCTCATTAAATTTCTGATTGCGTGGTGCTTTAGGGAAAAAAAACTTAATCTAAAAGCCAAGCAGCAAATTAAGTTCAAACAATGGTTATTTCATTGGTTCCATGGAATGGTTTACTTTTCAGCAAAGAGAGGATTCTTGCCTGCATCATCAACTGCTTTTGAAACATTGTTCAATTTTAAAAGCAGTTTGAGGGAGAAAATATGTTTGTGCCCATTTGAAGAATTTAATCCTTTGCTTTCAGGTATATATCTTGTATTATTTCATGTGCACTGACTTATGATTAGATAATATAAATGTTTCAGTTAACAGGCAAACCTTCTGCAGGGCAAAAACATCATCCTGCACACTGCAAAATCTAGAAGCGAAGCCTCATTTAAAAAAAATGTTTGCTGGAATGTAAAACCTGTCATACAGAACCTACTAGATCTAATATTTGAATTTTATTGATGGCCCTGAATCGGTTACTGATAGTTCTTTACTCCTGTTTTCTGACAATATCTTCTTTTTCATCTTGACCTGTCACATAACATATTTTTGTTATGTTTCATCGTCTTTCTTCCCGTTTTCTTGCTTTGTACCATTATTCCTTCAGCTGTCTCTATTTTGCAGATGATGAGAGTTGTAGCCAAACATATTTAGAAAATATGTAGCTTGTAAAAGGTGAAGTCACTCTATTCCTCTCTCGTATCAAGTATGCATGTGCAGAAAAAATGTCACAGGCTTCCTTGTAACTTCACTGCTGCTTGTGTCATATCATTTTAGTCCTGTGTTTGTTTATAGCATTAATGAGCTACCCTTTCAAAACATTTTCCAAACAGTCGTTTTCAATGCATTTTAATAAAAAA
The DNA here is from genome assembly GCA_032468055.1 of Acrochordus granulatus. Classification (NCBI taxonomy): domain Eukaryota; kingdom Metazoa; phylum Chordata; class Lepidosauria; order Squamata; family Acrochordidae; genus Acrochordus; species Acrochordus granulatus. The sequence goes on along the minus strand of JANHZU010005239.1, from coordinate 36,777 downwards.
ATAACATCCTTTGATCTGAAAAATCATTCAAATGAGGAAGCAAGGAGAGTGGAAAAAAATATCAGCATTTCCAAAGATGCATTTAAAAAAAATACTTAGGAGAATAAAAGCACGTTAGTGAGATGCTCTTCAGACACATTATGCAAGGTCCTATGTTAGCTCTGTAATTAGAAGGCTCAAATGCTGGAAAAGGTGGAAAGAAAGAGATTAAGATGACTAGCATCATAACTGATGGGTTCAGTTGCAATGGTGATGGGAGCCCAATTGGAAGTACTATAAGACCATGTTAGGGACAGATTGTCATGGAAAAAATGTATCTAAATGGCTGCTAAGAATCAACACCAACAATGTTTTTAATCAATCAATGAGATGCTTAAAAGGTTGATATTTCAGTTAACATTCTTGTGCATTTTTCTTGGTTGCCGTGTGATTTAAGACTTTTAAATTGCACTCAGTGGAAGATATTAACATCTGAGTGGATTCATTTATGAGGAGAGGGTTCCTATGCTGACTGAGGGTTCCTGTGCTGACTGAATTACCAATGGTAAAGGATACTAATCAAAACTGGCCCCTCAAATTGGGTTTGGAAGTAAAGCAACCATCAGAGTAGATCCTATGAAATCATTGAGACATTCCTAGTGAATTATCCAGTTCATATTAGTTCCCACATTTGGACCAATCCAAGTTTCCATGTAGTTTGATCTAGCACACAGTTGCCATTAGCTTCCTTCAATAAATATCTATTTCAGTTTAAGTTAGTGCTGTTATTCATTAAAATTCAAGGGAAGGCCAGTTGATGTTTAACAATTTTTACAAATGTACAGGTTGTCCACAGTTTGGTTTTCCAATTGCTATTCTTAGAATTTCTGAAAAGTCTGACTGCTTAGTTCAGCGCAAGAGGAACTTACAGGGCAATAATTGGAGATGAATCGAAATAATACAGATGAGAGTATTTTTTTCAAATCATGTTGAATTTTAATGAAGAAAGGAGGAAGTTAAAAATCCTGCTGTTCATATAAACTTACAGAGCACTGAGGTAATACCACAAAAACAGGCTTCACCCTTGACACTTGAGTGTAGCATAAATACAGAGAAAAACAGTAAGTAAAAGAAGAGCATGCTTCTAGCATTAGCAACAGTTTTTAGAGTTCAGATTTGTAAGCTTTCTTCAAAGCATAAGTATGTATAAGTGTAGAATATTGTGATATGTTATCTCTAATCAAGTAGACTTAAAAAGTGGAGGACATCAGAAATAAACCTATTATAAGTATGAAGTAATGACCAATGGAAAAACTGTATTTTAGCTATTCAGCATAACATTTGTTTCTGAAACTTTTGTCTTCAGAAATTATTACTCATGAAGTTGATTTTTGAAGAGATTTTTTTTGCATTTTTCTGTTCATTTTTTTATCTCAACCATAAGTATGCAATGCATGTTAACTGTAGCACAAAAGAGTAAGCAAAAGATGAATAAGACTGAAAGAAAATAAGATGATATAAAAGTTGATGGAACTGTGTGTTACGCTCTTTTTCAGATGTAAATTAATTTTAACAATACAATTATTTTAACAAGCATGGCTAAATACTTGTAAAAAAGGAAAACAGAGAGTTAAGTGAAAGATTTATCTTTCTTAGTTAATAATTTAGTTAAAAATAAAAGCCTGAATAGGAGAATGGTAAAATCTCCTAATAATTATGCAGATGCTTTAGTGGAAAGTTGTAGGTTTCTGAACTGTCCCCTCTAATTGATAGAGTAAAGCTTTTGTACAACTGCTATTGGTAATGTTTTATCTTCTAGGAGTGCATAATATAGTGTTACAGCAGTCTTTTGAAGTTGGCTACATAATATTACCTATTTATTAGAAGTGTTTAAAGGCACCTTTCATCCTAAAGTATCAAGACAGTAAATAAAAGAGCAAAAATGCAGGAATAAAACTATGTTATAAATTATGATATAATTGTTGTTGTTCAGTTGCACAGTTGTGTCTGACATGGACTACAGCACATCAGGCCTTCCTGTCCTGCACTGCCCAAGCCAACACCCATCACACTGACTATGCTATCTATCGATCTCATCCTCTGCCATCCCCTTCTCCTCTTTCGTTCAATCCTTCCCAGCATCACAGTCTGTTCTAATGAGTCCTCCCTGCGCATTATGTGGCCAAAGTACTTGAGCTTCAACTTCAGTATCTGTCCCTCCAAAGAGC
>JANHZU010005239.1:19224-29693 GCA_032468055.1 Acrochordus granulatus | reverse complement strand
AAATTTTGATAGCAGTAAACATTGCTAATCTTGAAGAAGTTTTATGAGTTTGGTGATTTCAAGGCTGACAAATACTGCAGACTGCATTTCTTTGCGAAATGTTAACATGTTTTTGTTAAAGTCTATTAAAATTATAAATACATTTATTTGTATTTCAGGAAATAATTCAACTTTCTAACTACCTCAATGTGAGTAATTAAAATTAACTTCAGACAGTTTGGAAGAAGGATCTTATCATAAATGACATAATTTTCAGATTATTTTTTGTATCTGAAATCTTGCTATCTTAGAATAGGACTGTAACTAAAAACAAGATGTTTACTTGAAAGCAATCATGCTGGAATACTGTACCCCAGCTTGTTTTTTAAAAACATCTTTTGTCTTCAGGATCTTAAGGAACACTTAATGAACACTCAGACATATTTAATGCCTTAATAGACAACTTGAGGTGCAGGATTCATTCCTACATGGAAAAAAAATAAGAAAGTGTATATTTCCACTAAATGTAGCTTGATCCATTTGATTTCACCATTTCCATAATCTGCCATTTTGATTTAGCTTTGAGGTACAAAATCCAACTGATGTCAATTTGCTCTTGATATTTTAGGAATGCTAGATGGAACCTGTGATCAAAGGAAACAATTTAAAATCTTCTATACAGTTTTAGAAAAAGACACTAATAATCAGATAGCAAGTTTTATAAATTGTATTACATTATTTTAAAAATAAATAATCCCTTTTTCACTACCCAAGAGAGAAACCAGTTCTAAAGTTAAGTCATTACCGAAGAACAAAGGGAAATAAACTTCATTTTTAGGAATACAGTTTTTTGTATATAAACAATATGTCTTTCTCTTTCCCTGAATGGAAAGCTGGTTAATATGTGTCTCCAATTCTATTTACTTATTGCATCCCTTTATTTAATGCTCTATATTATTATGAAGGCTCTCTCAGACTTCAGTAGTGGCTTTCAGGAGATATAGGAGCCTTGTAATACATTTAGATAATGAAAAGCACAAAAAGAAAGTGCCTTGCATTGATTGCTCCAGAAATATTGATAAGTATGTCAATTATTTATTATCATACAGATTTGCAAAGATTGTATCCATTAATTAATATAATCCTATTGGATAACAGCCCTAGTTCTGGGAGCAGAAGGCAGGGAATTTTTTATTCTTTTAAATATTTGTATTGTTTTTACTATTTTTTATTATTTTAGAATTGTAAGCTACCTTGAGTCAGTGGTTGAGATAGGCAGCTACAGAAATTGAATAAATAAAAATAAATAAAAAGTTTTAAATTTTTAATTCAAGCTGCTGGTAGTGACCTATAAAGCACCATCTTTCCCAGTTATATTCAGTCATCCTGTGAGAACCAGCAGTAGAGGCATGCTCCTGTTGGGAGTGTCCTCTGGTAAGCGCCCCAAAGAAAACCCTTTCTCTTGTGACACTTTCCCTTAGAACATCATCACCTGAAGATTAGATTTGTCTGCGCAACTAAACAACAACAAAAAAATGGATTTCCATAACAAAACTGGGTTTTGTTGCCAAGACTTGGCATAGGATGTGTTGTGAAGCCCATATCTTACCTTACCTCATGTTGACTGGGTTGTTTTTATTTCAGCTCTTATATTTATTTACTGGTTTTCTATGATATTTTAATATTGTTTTTATTCTCTATTAGCTGCCAAGAGTAATATATTTAAGGCAGATAGCCATATAAATTACATGAGAAGTAAACAAATAAATTTGAACAAGTTTTGGGGCTCAGTTGAAGTTACCAGTTAGATATATTGATTAGATCTTCACACACAGGAAGTTCACCTTGGACTAACAAGGGTGGAAACTGTAGAACATATTAAATGGTATTTCTGGCACCTGTGCAAGGAAATTAGGGAGGAAGAATTACAAGTGAAAGACTGAAAAGGATACAAGACATATATAGTTTTAAAAAATATAGTTTTAATAAAAGGATACGAGATATAATTGGCAAATATGTGAGTTGGATTTATTGAATCAGCTCAGATTTAACAGATTAAAAAACCTGGATTCTCTGTGAAATAGTCAAGTTGTATAATCAAATCTCTCCATGTTTTCTCTGAAAAAGAAAGATGATGGTCGAGTAAGGGAATCCACAATAGTCCTAGGACTAGGACAAAGAGTTCTATGCATGTCTGGGATATCATTTGAACATGTTCTGATTTCTTCTTTTTAGGAGGCACTGCATCGAGAACTTGTGTTGAAGCAGAAGATGGTGATTTTACAAGAGCTTTTAGCCATATTGCTAGAAGCAGCAGAAAAATCTTGGAAGGTATTAAATAGTCATAGTAAGATTAGTATTATCTGTAATTATGTGTACTGAAGATGAGCATCACTCCCTAAAGTCGGCCACGAGCAGCAGGGGAAACCTTTAAAATATATATATTTCTAAGTAAACAAATACACAAGAAAACTAAGGGGAATGCTATATTTTTGATAGTTAAGATAACTTGTTCAAAGAACAGAATTTCAAGCAGAGGCAGTTTATCTTACCATGGTAGTACTCTGTAATGACAAGCTGAACCGGTTGCCAAAATGTCCTTTCCAGATATCTACCAATAGTGCATGAAGGTTACACCATTAAGTGGAACATTTGTAAAGACATAACTTTCGAGAGAAAAAAATTGTACAGTCAAGTTCAGATTCCTCAGTATTGATAATCTCCTTGATCCTGTTAAAAAAAAAGAACAGTATATTTGCTCTCCATGGAGCTGTGCTTGAAATGAATACATGGATGCCAAAGCAGTGCCCAAAATGCTTGATGCAGAAAAGAAATTGCAATTCCAAACTAAGCTCACTGAGTTCTCAGAAAAGAACTGTTGATACCATTGTGGTGTGCACTTCCTCTTCGAAACACTGCTGTTAACATCGAGAAAAGCAGGGAAAAATAGTTTTAACATTTTTATAGACAGGAAATGGTAATTCAGCCTCCGCTTAGCAACAGGTAGGTGTATCCAGTTTCATTGTTTTCTGTACAGTGCAACACTTTCCAGTGCAGCCCTTATTTTCAGTTTACAATTTTTGAGATTTCCAAATGAATTTGGAGCTGAAATTTTCAGATTTGCCATTGACAAATGGAAAAAGAGATGCACATTTCAGCTGAGATATAATTGCCTTCAAGATGTTTTAAACGGTTTTCAGTTCCAAAGCAAAAGCAAAAGCGAAGAGCTGTAGTTAAAATCTAGGCCTTATCCATAGACAATCTCCTATTTTGTTTTGCAATTTTTTGCTTATAAATTAGAATACCAATTTAAAAAACAAAGGAAAAATCAGAGTTGTATTTCAATATGTAAAACAGGTTATCAAATTCAAACAAAGTATTGCGGGGCTGGATAAATTAGGAACTCCATGCAACTATCCAGCAAAATTGCCCAAATTCTACTGAAAAATGAGCTGTTCTTGACAAAACAAAATAGACATGAAAGCAGATGCCTTAAAATGTCTCTCCCTCCCCTTGCCAAACCTTCCAGATCAACCTCCAATTGTGGCTTATGAATTAAGCAAACAAAGTCAACCTGAAATTGTGACACTGAAATCTGACTTGTTTCGGAATGGCTGTGGGGTTTAAGGATGAGAATCAGAGTATATTTGCTTTCCTGAAGCTTCTCAGTAATCTACCCCTATCCTCTTTTTTGTTGATGTCACCCTAAAACTGGTGAAGGGGGGAAGTTGAATACCTTTGAAGGATTTAGTGTATTCCTTGTTGGCAATTTTGTTCTCCAGTGAACTGTACACAATCTACGCCGTGCTCATGTTTCTGTTTAGCCCCGGAGGGCTGGCTTCCATTCTGCTCACTTACTGAAACTGAGTTGTATTCTAACTAGACAATTTTGCCCAAGTGGGGTGGGGTGGGTAGAGTGGCATTTATATCATTTCCATTAACCTGGCTGCAAGACCAAGTCTTGTGGATCTGTAAAAACTACATAACACATATGTTCTATTACAAGCTTTTACGTATAGCATGTTGGAGTATTCATTGGATACTTAGAAAATAAATCTCCGTGTTTCATATTCAGTAGTCCCATAGCATTTACTTTAAGTTTCATGGGACTGGAATATTAACTATTTTTTGGACTAGAAAAGGTTACTAAGGTACCTAGATGCTGGATTTAATAAAGATGTGGATTGTCATTTATATTACACAGAACCAAGTATCATTTTTTGTGGAAGAGAATACATGTTAAAATAATAACATGAGTGTCTGTAATCTTATGTAGGCATGTTCCCATATATAACTGCATGTTTGTGTTAACCCTGGCTAATGAAAAAGTGTGTTTGCAGTTACTCCTGTTATCTCTTACTCTCTGGGATTTTAAAATAAATAATTAGCATAGGTCTTTTGGTAAGTAGCTATTACATTTTATTAAGTGTAAGTGATATGAATGGATATGTTTCATTTTCCTTCCCTGAAACCCATTAATTTCAAATGTGCTTTATTTCTGAAGGATTTGACACATATTCACAAATGAAACTTTTAAAGGCTGTGAATGAAAAGCATGTTTTCAAAGCACAGGATCTGACTTTGTATCTGAAGGTTAGAAGATTCTGATTTGTATACCGATTATCCATAATTTTTAACTTTTTTTATTCAATTAGGATCAGTTTAATGAAGACAGACTCAAATGCAGGCTGAGCATGGTGGAGAATCAACTGCAAATATGTACCCAGGTAATATATTTGGCTCAAAAAGGGAAAGTTTAAAAGTTTATATAGTTTTAATATTTACTTGGAGAACGTCACCTTCTGTATTTTGGAAAGTTGTTATCTTCTCAGACATTTACTCACTAATAATATTAGCATTATAAAAATATTTTGTTTGTTGTTCAGTCACGCAGTCGTGTCTGACTCTCCGCGACCCCATGGACTGCATCACACCAGGCCCCCCTGTCTTTCACTGCCTCCCGGAGTCTTCCCAAGCTCACAAATTCCTCTCCCCTACCTTAGAAAAGCAAAATATACAAGCAAACAGATGCATTTTTAAATATTTTTTTTCTAAAAAAGAGTTAAGTTTATATTTATACACATGGAATGTCATTCATACACATGGAATGTCATTCATACACATGGAATGTCACTGACATTTTTGTAAAATTTTGTCTGACAGCTCTGCTTCTCCTCAGTGAAAGGAACAATACTATTACTAGGAAGGAACATGATAAAGGGAGCAAAGATATGATTTCCACTTGCCAGTTCTCACATTGTTCTTTGCTTTGGATTCATAATTTTGTGGTTTATTCATACATGATTACAGTCATAGTCCTCTGTTTGTCAGGGCAGAAAAAGCCAATTAACATCAACAGGAAATAGAAGTTACAGGATATACAGGAGGTCGGTGTGACTGAGGATGCTCCTGAAGACCAAGGAAACAGAAGATTTGCTATGAGATCCCTGTCGGGAGCAGCCGAAAGAAGGGAAGGAGGAGGAGGAAATAGAAGTGACTGCTTTTTGGAAGAGTGAAGCATCAATAAAAGCGACATGCATTTCTCTAAATATTATGGCCAGTTAATTAAAGCAGCATGAACACTTCCAGTTGAAGCTTTGCCATTTTTTACAGGGACATTCCTGGGAGAGTTCTAAATATTACCTAATCAAAGTTATCTTTCACTCTGGGGAAAAGTGATGGATGCTAATTTCTATCAGTTCTGGAATGCAGCTCTCAGCTAAGGTCTGCTCACCATCTGTGGCTGAAAGGTACAGCCAAACCAAAACAAGCAAACAAAAACCCTTAACTAACAACAAACCTCCAAGATTCTTAAAAGATGCACCACTGAATAAAAATAACACTTTTTTTTTCTTTTTACATGAAAGAAGGTATCTTCTATTTGAATGAGGTGAGATAGTAATTTTCTTGCACTTTTTTTTTGGATTGGACATCTTTCTCTAGAGTACAGATCCCTTTTGACCAGTTGCTGAGGTAATATTTCTGGAACAAAGAAATCAGTTCAAACATGTAAAAAATATTGTTTTCCATCTTTCAAACAGGTATAACAGAAAGGAAGGAATGTACATGCTGCAAACTTTAAGGGAGGGATATATTTATTTTATGCTCTATATAGGGAAAGGACACAGTTCTTAGGCATAATTTTAGTACAGGGGAGTGGCCTATATAAATCAGAAATAGACCCTTTCCATAAATATATCATAACACTATCCAATATAGGAGTATAACATGAGTTATGGATGGGTAAAATTATTATAAACCTGATATTTCATTTATTAATCTTTCTGAAATTAGTCTTCAGTCTACACTAGTATTTTTTCTATCACTTTTTTTTAAATCATAATGTTCAGCTAAGAAAACAATCATACAAAGCTTACAATGGCTTTATAATAGTTTTTGTTGCAGTTAATAAATATATTATCACATTGCTGTTCTAATGGAAAACTGCAGCTGCAAACATTGTATCAATAGAGTAGGTCATTTTAAAGTTGCATGTTTGTCTCATTGGTTTTGACTTTCTGATAGGTTTATGAAATCATGACTCTGAACATTCTAGGGAAATATCAGAAAGTATAACATTATTTTTACTAAGATTTTTCTGAATATATTAGTAAATAATGATTAACTACAGGGTTGTCTACAGTTAATACTTGATCCAGAGATCACCAGGAAAATCCAGAACTGTGGATTGGACAGGGAGTTAAAAGAATATCACAAAAGAAAACAATGAGAAGCCATTTATATATCCTTGCCTATCATGAATCCAATCCTTCCAGACATGACATCACTTCAGTCTTATTACTTCTTTCACTTAGTAATGGCTTAAAACACTTTGAAACTGAACCACAATAATGTTTACTTCTACTGGCCTAGAAATACTAATTAGGCAAAAACTTGAGCCATTTGGTACAGCATTTCCTGGTGTACCAGGTTCTTTTTTTAAAAAAAACCCATCATATCCCTTCCACATAAAATGGAAAGAAAATAAATTGCTAACTCCATAATCTTTCAATAAGTTTCTTGTCATTTGCAAAATCCATTTTTTTTGGATAGAAAGGAAAGAAAGAAAGGAAACTACCCAATTGCAACACTTTTCAGCAATCCAGGGAAAGCAAGTAAGTAATTTATATCATGTGCAGAAAAATGAAACAAATTGGTGAAGCAATCTTAATAGCATTGGAAAAAGGATGAACCTTTAAATGGAACCAGTTTTTTCTATCTTGGAAGTTCCCCAAGATGTGTTCTAAATTGTTATTTAGATTGTGATATAGTTACTTGTTATGCAAGTGGGAATGGGGCAAGAATTTCAGCCATTGGGAAGCAGTCTATCCATTAGATCAGCATTTCAGAATATTATAAAGAAAATAATAATTTTGCTGTGATTTCATATATATAACAACTGGCCTGAAAATAAACGAGGTGAGCTTTGAACTGCGATTGACATTGTGGGATTACAGAAATCCAGAGCAGCTTTCAAAGTTGTATAGAATGCTCATGTGGAAATATTTGAGGACTAGACAACAACTCGAACATCTCTGACATTTTCATTACAATATGTGAAGCCTACAGGAAGACACCAACAGAAAAAAATCTTATTTTAAAAATGTAGCTTTCCAAAAACAAATTAAAAATTGAGTTACAAAAAAAGGAAAGAAAAAGTAAGAAAAATAGAAAAAGAATGGCTTTTAACTTTCTTTGGTACAGGTATAAATTTAAAAAAAACTACTCTAAAGTTAACATTTGTATAAATATTTCTATAATCCCATATAATGCTAGTCATAAAATTCCAAGATCAACACTTCATTTCTTTCAGTTTCTTGCAAAAAATCCAAAGTGGTTTCCAAGTAGGAAAAAAAATCAAAGTTTTTTGTTAATCAAAGCTATCAATTTTGCCATATGTAACAATTCCATCAGCTTTACTATGTATTTTTTCATTGTAGGTATTTGTAAGTCTCACCACTGTTACCATAAATAAAAACAGAACTTCTACAACAGTTTTCAATCTGTTTTTCAATTAAACCCAAAAGAAAAATTTATAATTTCAATTGTACACTCAGTTTTAAAATCTTCTTCATCAAAATACAGATTTGATCCTACTATAATGTAGGAAGATTAACCCTTCATCTTCCCTGTTGTGCATACAATCACACATACACAGCCCTTCTAGGATGGCACCACCCAGGCCATCCCCCTCCTGCCATTTCTTCTCTCCCTCTCATAGCACATAGGAAGATAATAATAAGAAGAAACCTTTCCCAAATCACCTAGGAAGGCCCCAAGGAAAGATATTACCAAGAGAAAAGGGGGGAAAAGGTTGTTTTACCCACAGGCAGTGGCAGCGGATCTACTCGATCCAACAGAGACCACCAAAACAATAGCCAGCCAAACAGCCACTGATTGCCACAAATCTGCCTAGGAGCGGACACATCATAACTGCTCGAGTGGCCCAGTGAGGCAATCAATCAACACCCAAAACAATCTTCCACCCCCAGGAAAAAAACAGATAAAATTCCTAGTAACTGTACAGAATCTCAACAGAATAAAACCTCAAGGCTATGCAGAGAATTCTTCCATATAAACCGAGGAACCATTAAGAATCATCACAGCTATTCAATCACAATCAAACACAGCAAACCTTTCTACCCCACAAAGATCCCATGTCTATAAAAATGCTACCCCTTGCCTTTGTCCTGGTCAGCCCCCGTTCTGAGAGCTGTATTCTGTCATGCTGTCAGAATAAACTCCTCCTCTTCATGCAGCCATCTTCACATCATTATTCTCTGTCCGGTGTGGACCGGACCTTCTGGAACCCCTCTAAAAATAGCCTAGCTTTCTTACAGGTTCACCAAAATTAAAAAAAACAAAACTTTTGCATTTCCAACAAATATTTAAAATTCATTATACTTTTTGACAGTTTGTCCTGTATCATATACCAGCAATATTTCTGTTTAAGGTAGTAATTCATTATAACTTCTTCCACGTAGTTCCCAGGGATCCAACTGTATATTATATCCAGAATGTTAGCCTGTATTATCATACAATCTTCAACTTGTTTATTTTCTGTTTGCATTTTCAACAAAATTTTGTATACTTTGAATCATATGATCATTGCCTGTACACAATCCCACAACAAATCCAGTCTTACCATCTTCAAACTCATAATTCTTCTTATCAAGTTTAAATCTTTCCATTACCTGAGCATAGGAAAATCAATGACAAGTAAAACCTTATAACTCCACGTTTTCTCTTGTTTTTCTCTTAAATTCTTCTTAAGAAAAATTCAGTAAATCAGCATAAATTAGCCATTTTTATGTGAATATAATTTCTCTTCTAAAAAGGCTACTTGAAATCACAATCATAGGGGGATTTTGTCTTATAATTATTCAAATTCTCAATATAGCATGTATAATAAAATGATTTTTTAAAACCTGTATTCATCTTAACTTTATTGCACCACAAATAGTCGTACCAACTAAATCTTAGATTATGTGCTTTGAAGTTCAATAAACGCCTAATTCATAAGGTCATCCAGTCTCATCCATACTACAACATAAGTTTCAAAATAAAATTTCAGATCTGGTAGTCCTAACCGCCTCTTTCTTTAGCATCCTGCAGCAGTTACTATTTCTTGGATTCTTGCTTTGCAAAACAAATTGGGAGATGTCTTTTTGCCATTGCTCAAATGCCACATTAGCCATCAGTAGAAGTATTATCTGCTTGCTTATTTATTTTCAAATAGAGCTCCTCTCTGTAGTCTGTTATCTATATATCCTCTTTGGGAGGAGATGTTATAAGGATGTAAAAAATATTGCTGATATTTTCTTAAGAAATAATGAAAATAATCTGAAATTATACAAATATCAATACGAAACACAAACACATATGCACACAAGAAAACAGAATTGACATCAGGTCAAGAAGGCTGAGTCTGTATAAACAGACATGCATGACCAACCATGGCAACTTTAAGATTGGACACCCCTGCCATAAATCTGTGCTATGATCTGAGCTGCTGAAATTTTCAACCAAGAGAGGCTGTTATTAGTGATTCTTTCTCTCTTCCTCATAACAAAATCAATGTGAAAACAAAAATTTAAGGGTTGAAATAGAAGGAAATATTTCATTTTCTATGAACAAATATTAATTTGGGTAGGATAAGAAATGGTTCCATTACAAGTAATAACTACATCCCCAATTTTACATTCTTAAATTCATTTTAAAATTAATTAGACCGGAGTTTTTTATGACTAAAACTTTCACTTTTATGATCCAATTGTTCCTTTTTATGTTTGTGAGGGTGACATCCTATATCTTTTCATATAATTTCAAAATTTAATTACCTACATAAATGACAACAAAGACAATAAAGTCTGGATAAGAATTATAGAAGGTTTCTTTTTCTCGGTCTGATTCTTGTTGTTGTTCAGTCGTGCAGTCGTGTCCGACTCTTCGCGACCCCATGGACTGCATTACGCCAGGCCCCCCTGTCT
>JANHZU010005238.1:65698-81966 GCA_032468055.1 Acrochordus granulatus | reverse complement strand
AGGAATTTCGGCTGGCGGGGTCTAGGAGAAGAGCCTTCTCTGCCGTGGCTCCTGCCCTATGGAACATCTTGCCCCTCAAGCTGAGGGCTGCTCCCTCCCTGATGGCCTTCCGGAAGGGCCTTAAGACCTGGCTCTGCGAGGTCATTATCAGCATGGAGGTGGCTGATGGATTCTTAGCCATCCTCACCCCTCTTTTTTTACATATGAAATCTTTTTAGCTCACCTCGCTAGTCTGCCGGGTTTTTGATTTTGTTTTAATGGGGGTTTATTTTTATTTTAAATGTTTTTAATATATTGTTTTTTTATTGTTGTTAGCCACTGAGAGTCTTTGAATTTCGGCGGCAAATAAATTTAGTAAATAAATAATATATAAATCTAAAGTAATTTTGATGAGGTAGTTAAATAGATGTTAATGTTACATAATGTTAATATTACATAATTTGCAGCAATTTTAATCAAGATAATTATATTATGCAAAAGATGCAAATTACATCATTTGCATTATGGTTCCATTTTGCAAATGGTACAAATCTTCATTAACAATGAAATTTGCAGTTGACCTATACAATCAAGGCTTTATGGTATTTTTTAAATACTTACTGAATCAAATACAGTTTACAGTTTTGTTTTCTTACAAATATCAGATTTTTAACCAGGACATGTACATGGTCTATAGGGGGTATTGCCTATGAATCCTATCATATGTTCTCTACCTGATGTCCTCATGCAAATATGTTGGGACTATAATACCTTATGACTGTAATTCCCAGTCATAATGGGCAATAGATATGGTAGCTTAAATCATCTGGAGAGCACTAGATTTCCTACCTTATTTCATCAAATCAAAAATCTGGCTAATCCAGCATTCTATTTTAATTGAGTTTAGCCACAAGTTCTCAACACAGTTTTCTTGAATCATGTTATCAGTCCTGCAGTACTGATATCTGTACTGAGTGTCAACATATGCAAGATGCAGGTTTTTCTATTATAAAACACATCCCATCCCATTATATTTGCAGTGAAGCAGGGCTGTGGTCACAATACCATAACTGCCATCTTGCCTGTTTTGATCCCTTGTGGACTTGCTGCAGACATTTTAGATTGCGAGATCTATCAGCATTAATAAACTCTTTTTGAGTTTTTTTAAATTATGTGCCATCAAATAATTGATTCTTAGTGAGCACATAGATGTTCTGTTGTTGATGCTGTGTCCCGAACCTGGTCTTCCAGTGGCACACCCATCACCATAACAACTGAGTCTACGCACCCTGCTGATAGTTGCCCTCTTCTTCTCTTTCTTTCTACTTTTCCCAGCATTATAACCTCCTCCTGGGAACTAGGTCTTTGCATAAAGTGTCCAAGCATTTGAGCCTGGTCATTTGTGCTTTGAGTGAGAACTCTGGGTTGAATTGTTGATGATCTATTTGATTGTTTTCTTGACTGTCTACATGATTCTTAGGAGTCTTCTTGCATTCCAAAGTTCAGAAAGTATAAATACTTTTGCTATCCTGTTTCTTCAAAATCCAACTTTCCCCTTCATACAGTCTCACTAGAAATATTATTGTTTGCACAATTCTAGAGGGACTTTAAAAAAAACTATTATGGTTGCTGATAGCTAGGAGGATCCATGAGCTGTAATTTAAATTCTCTTTTGAATATATTTTTATTAGAGAGTCATACATTAATTAAATTATATAAAGTATGGGAAAACAGTAACCTTTGTTTGTCTTGAATTTGTTCTTTTTCTGCTTTTGGATCATTCTGAATTTGAGAATACTTACTTTACAAAAATCATTAAAACATCACTTGTTAAAAAGGAAGCTAAAAAGAACACATTTAAAAAGGCAAATATGTAAATATACATAGAATTCTTGAAAAGAAATACATTTTAAATATCCATATTAAATATTTCTTTCCAAGAAATAAGATATAATATAATAATATAATACAATAAGAATAATGTATTAGAAATGTTTCTTGATATTATGGTGACCAAATTTTTGAATTGTACTTTGTTGTAGAGTTTTATAAAGCACTGTTGTACTGTTATCTTTGTGACCAAAGTAGCTCCTTATTTTCAAGTAGAGTACTTTTATTCTAGCGAAAGATTGGTTTTATGTTTCCAGTGTTTTACAACTTTTCAGTATGTGAGAAAGTACATATCACACATTTTCGCTGCATGATGGTGCAACTTCTGAAATATTGCTGTTCATATGGGATTATTACAGTATATTTATACATTATATATATAATAAGTATATATCATATATATACTATATTATAAAGTTTGAAAGTAGTTAAGTAGATCAATGACCACGGAAGCATCTTTGGACACTCTGACTCTTCAGCTTGGAAATGGAGATGAGCACCAGCTGTGGCTGGTGGGGAAAATCTTTAACTTACCTGATGAGATTATTAGAACATTCTACAGTATGGAAATCTACATGTGCTAGTGCCATAAATATAACACTACTGTTACTATTTGCTGTTAAATCCCTGTCTAAAAATTCATAATAATATCATTTTTTTTCTTTTTCATACCATGCCATAGCATTCTGAACTATTACTTTCTACATGCTTGTTGATATTATCGATTTTGGTCTCATCAAAATATGAAGGAAAATTTATAAACGATCAAGAGATGTGATTCAACTGATCATTTATCTCATAAATGGCAACTTTGCTGAGATGGCGAGGAACCTGGGAAGCAGCATTTCATGTTCCCTTAACAAATTCACTGTAAATGAATCTAGGAAATTCTTCTTAAATCTCCAGGACTCTGTATTAATCCCTCACTACCATTAAAAATACTTCACTGAAATTTGTGCTGGTTTTGCCTTGTTGATCTTACCCAACTGCACGAGACTTGACAATACAGATAATCTTTGTTTAGCAGCCACAACTTGGACTGGCAACTTAACTGTTTAGCTAAGTAGTTGCTAAGTAAAACTGTAACTGTGCTTATAATCTTATTTCAGCTTTCCTTTGCTTTACAGATCTGCAAAGATGACAAATGCAAGGAGTGGCGTAGTTATTTTTTCATCATCTTAATTGTGAATGGTCACTAAATGAAAATTATATCTAAAAGGTACCCTGAGTTAGCATGACAATATCTCTGCACTTACAGTTCTTTCTAAGACTTAGTGATTGAAGCTGAGTTCATCCTCATATACATAATGTATTTTTTAACTTGGTATCTGTCTGTTAAATAAGTTGAGTGACAAACATGTGCAAGCTTTATTTCTTTGTTCATTTGTGCACATCAGTAATCATATGCAGTTATTAAGTGATCATGTTAAGTGACCAGTTTGGATGTAAGAAATGTGATGCCACTTTTTTGATTTAGCTTCTACTTAAGGATGTACAGCATATAATGACTCTAGATCCTGGTAACATACAGTGCTTTCTATTTGTAGTAGATACTTTTTAGATTTATTTTAAGAATTGTTTATTTTGGCAAAAATATAAAAAGATTTCTTGCTATATTTCACAGAAATAATACCAATTTATAACAAAAATATTCTTGTGGTTAAAAGGCACAAATCTCAGTTGAAGTAGTAAACCCTAGAACCTTAATTAAATAGCTATTTAGGGAGTTTATGTATTATGGCATTTGTGGAAAAAAGATGGTCTATGTGTCATGAGATCAGTGAAACATTGACAACTTCTGTGAATTTGGCTATATTAATATATGCAAATATATTAATAAGAATACAGTTAAACACTGATGTACTCGCTGCACAAGAATCATGGTGGATAAGCTGGAATAAAAAATAACATAAACAGTCAACATTCAGATATTATATTTAGCACTGTAAAAGCCAAAACACAATTTATTATATTTCTGCTTTAAAAATGATCTTATTATTTAAAATAATTATTTCCTGTCTTAGTTTTCTTGACAAGGTAAGATTTATCATTTCTGATAAATGAATAAAAATTATATTCAATACTTGTCCATCTTGAATAGCACCTAAGTTGTTTTGAGAAGTAGAAATCTTCATAAAAGTTTGTATTAGTTCTCAAGCTAACTATTTCAGGATCATTCATTATACTGCAAAATATCCAATTGTTCCTTAAATCTCCATCCTGATCTCCAAGATATTTTATTGACAGTGAACTTTAATAGACATGTTTTGTGATCATTTTTCACTTCCATCATTTTTAATTTTCACTTGAATATATTATTCTACCACAAGAACAATTCTTTCTGTATAGTCTTCAGGGATTAAACAGTTATTTTACGAACGTTTCACTTCTGCTTTTGTTTCATTTTTTAAGTTAATGGGTTGTTGACTCTTTCCTCCTTTTTCTTTTTTTTTGGGGGGGTAGTGATAATTTTTGTTTGCTTTGGTGCTTTTTTCAAGTCACTAAAGGGAATTTATTCTTAAAGAAAAAAACATGTGCTTTAAAATACTACCTTACGTTATATAGAACAGTTTTGCTCTTGAGCTATAATTACTGATTGAGAAGATTACTATTAAGTAAATCTTTTTATGTTGCTGACATAATTTATGATGTCATGAAGGTACTGCAGATGTATAATAATAATAGAGAAATTAATGGGATTTGAATGTGAGTGCTTGCAGAAGGATGATGACTTAGTCAAAACTGTATGTGCATTCTTGATTGTCCATTTCCAAATCCATTTTTTGTAAATAAATCTGAGTAACTGAGTTGCCTTTTCAATGTGGATTTTTGTCTGGATGTCTAGTTTACCCTCTCCTTTAGGGACAGAACCAGAAGGTATTATTACTGGTAGGGATTCTACAAATTCAAATGTCTGTTCTATATAATGTCGGACATTTTTATCAGTGCAAAGGATTTTATGAACTTCTCACTTGTATACCTATAGAGCTCTATTTTACTGACCTTGATACATGTATGAACTATGCCCTTTGTGGAGTGGGTTTTTGCATATTAATGATTAGTACATCTCATGATATGGTACATTATTAGCTCTTTTATTACTTGGAATTCTGGTAATCTTATTTTTGCAGATTTAATAATATGCCGTTATAAGAGTCCTTATATTTCACTCTGTTAATTTATTCCTTATTTCCTACTAAGAAATATGGCAAGACAGGAAGCAACAGGTGAGGATGGGGAAAATTATATCTAGAACTCATTCAGTCAATTCTGGTGCTCCTCAAGGCTGTGTGCTCTCTCCATTACTCTTTTCCCTCTACACCAATGACTGCATCTCTGGGGACCCTCTGTCAAATTTCTGAAGTTTGCAAATAACGCAACAGTCATTAGAGATGGTGATGAGTCTGCGTACAGATGGGAGGCTGAACAGTTGGCCCTGTGGTGCAGTTGAAACAACTTAGACCTGAATACGCTCAAAACTGTGGAAATGACAGAGGATTTTAGAAAGAGTCCTCCTATTTCACCCCCTCTTACATACTCAGCAACATGGTATCAGCAGTACAGTCCTTCAAGTTTCTGGGCTCCATAATCTCCCAAAACATGAAATGGATGGCTAACATTAGCACCATTGTCAAGAAGGCACAAGAAAAGATGTACTTCCTGCATCAGCTCAAGAAGTTCAACCTGCCGCAAGAGCTGCTGATACAGTTCTACGGAGGATCATTGAGTCTGTCCTTTGTACATCTGTAACTGTCTGTTTCAGTGCAGCAACCATGCAGAACAGGTAAACTCCAACCAACACTCAGGACTGCACTACCCTGCTATCCATGGAGGACCTGTATATTGAGAGGGATAAAAGAAGGGAGAGAAGATATCTGCAGACTTCTCTCACCCTGGACATAATTTGTTTGAACCTCTTCCCTCTTGACAGTTCTATAGGTGCTCTATTGCATACCAATACAACCAGAAACAGGGACAGTTTTTTCTCTCATGCCATCATTCAGCTGAATACTTGACTCATGCTATATGACAAGACACAAAGTGCAAAGAATTGTAAATTAATCCAGAAGTTCTGTCTGAAGGATATACATGCTATCAATAGATTGTTGTTCTAATTCTACACTTTATTATATTCCTTTTCTAGTGGCTGCATACTTTGGATGCACACTTTACTATTGAATACATAATTTTGTTTATATTGTTATTTTTACTGTGTCTTGCAAGTACTGTATACTGAGAGCTGCTGTACTGGAGTCAAATTTCTTGCTTGCCTAACTATGCTTGTCCAATAAAGTATCTCAATCTGAATCACTTTTAATTGCTGTGACAGATTTCTTCTGGGAAACAGAATAAGATAGGTATAATCTATAATATTTTAAACTCAGAACAATCAAGTTAAATATACAGTAGGTATTATGTGGAAAAATATTCAGGAAGATAATTCATATCAAACCAAGCTGTCCAAAATAGGGTACTCATAAAAATATATGCATAATGATATAATTCAAAATTCAAGAAATTATAGCTTTCATCTTTTTCAAATATACTTTTGGAATACTTTCAAGTCACCATTTGATATTTTTTATTGATTCACCTGAAACTTTTATTAATGCTTTTACTACTGAATTGTTTAATGTTAACTGCATGCTTTTTTGCAGTGAAAATTTCTTCCTTCTTCCAACTTCTTCAGTTGTATATTGGAAGTCATATCTCTTCTTAAAATGATTCAGATTGATGTTCCATTACACCTATTGGAAATAACCCTTTTTTACTCTCAACCCAATATTCTTTCCACTGATAATTTAAAAAAATCTTTGCTTCCTAATCTATAGGAACAATGCATTTTCTACCCATCAGTTTTGAATGTATACTGACAAGTGGCATTTGTGACAACCACCCACCTAACTTTTTTTTACCAACAATCATACAGTTACTATACTGTATTTAAAAAGTTTGTATCAATTAACTTGTTCTCTATTTTTTGTGTCACTTCATTTCATGGTTATGGTTTTCTGTCAGCCACTGGCCTCCCAATGTAACTACAGTATTAGCTTTCTTTGGTTCCTTTTTGTCACAATTCTGAGTTCTCATTTTTGCATCTCTTCTTAAAGTATTGTGACTTTCCTAGCCAAAACCAACTAAAACAAATTGTACATATCTTTCAGGCTAAGTTCTTTCAGTTTTACCTTTCAGACTAGCTCTTTCAGTGTAAATACCCAATCTGAAGATAACTTCAAACTGTTCAGCTTACATTTAGATCAATTTTGTATTTTATTCTTGTCTAATAATTTATTTAATAATAGTAATAATTGTGTACCACTTTTTTGTGGGATGTGAAGATCTATACTGTTTTTCTAGAAAAATACCAGATTATGTATACAATTGCTTTAAAGGCAGCATGTAAAGACAGTTTTATTCTTCAGAGAGATAATTTTAGAAGTTTGCCAAGTTTTGGGATAAATTTCATCTTTTCTCAAATTCCATATTTTAGTAAATCTCTCACTTTCAGAGAGGATAATTCAAATGAATGAGGCAAAAGCCACAGGAGTAATACTTTTTTAAATAAATTGTTCTTACTTTTCAACATAATACAACATACAATAAAAAACAGTAAGACAATAACAAAAGGCAGCAAATAACTGTCTTTATATGCTGCCTTTAAAGCAATAATAACTAAAATATCTATATTTTAGGAGTAATACTTTCAATTCACAATTTACTTATACTGTTGAGCTTTATCATTTATCCTCAATTCTCAGTCTTATTTCCTTAAAGTCTAGTGCTTACGTCAGGTTTAAAGACCAGGCCCAGGCAGCAAAATTCAAACTAACAGATTTAATAGGTCTTGCATATTTACGAAAATCTGCCCAACTGGCATTTGAATACTTGCAGCTGTGAGATAAAGTCCAATGGCCTTTAGGAGGGGCTGGGCCTACTTGGTTTGATGCTGTGCAGAGATTTGAGGCTGATTCCCCACTTCATACCCTTGGCTCAGCTCTTCCTTCTCCCACATCTTAACTCATTTAAATTTTGTGTTTTAACTTTTTATTAATTACAATCTCTTTTCACACTGATCATGAATCTTAATCTTCACATGGCAAATAATAAAATCTATTGCAATGCAAACTCCAAAATGATATTCTGTCATTTTGATTGACCTTCCAATTCTTATAGATGCCCATGACATTGATTCCCTCATGCTGAATTATCTGTTCTTCACATTCTGTCACAGTAGATTTCTTCATTTCTTGGGGTTTTTTTTGTACAACTATTTTCTATAAACTTTCACTGCTCCCTTTAAAGCATTTCTTTCCTTAGACTGTTAGTTTTTCTGATTTGTATTTCCCTATGTCTCCAAGTTTTCACTCCAATATCCTGATGCTCTTGGAATTCATATCCCACCTCTACTATTATATTGGTCAGATTTGGCATAATTTTAAGTTAATTTTAAGGATATAGTTTAAAATCTTGCCATAATCCTAAATTATGAATACTTTCACTGATATTCTCTAAATTATTTGCCTAATAACACATTAGGCTCGGACAGGAATATGTTTTTATTTACTCTACGAACCAGCTGATTATAAAAAAATTAAAGCTTTATTAAATAGCTATAAACAAATATACAAAATAAGTTGCTTCTCTTTATCAGGGTAAATCAACAAAGTGAAATTGAGTATTTCTATATTACAGTTTTCCCCTCCTTTTGCCTATTACTTTCTTTTCCTTTCCTTCTTTTCATCCTGGCCAACTGACACTTATGCATTGAAAAGAACAAAACTCATGTGGTACAAGAACAATAGCTTACAAACATCAAATTATTTCAAATGGGGAAAAATGATCCCCCCCAAAAAATCTTATACCAATTATCACTATTTATTATAAAACCATTTTCCATAATGGGTGGCATCTAATCTGAAAATTAGCACTGCACTGTCTAATAATCTCTGGATCCCTTGTAATCCCTGGATCATTATGCATTTTCTTTATTGTGGAAATCATCTATACCACCTGAATATAAAGTCTCAAACCATCCATTTAATGATTAAACTATTCTTTATGAGTAGCAATTTAATAAATTGTTTAGCAATCATGATACATAACTACTTGCTAAATGTCTGCCACAGCACTATAAAATTCAGCCAGTACTTCTGTGACAGTCTTGTCAAATTCACTGATGTGTAGGATCAATCTTTATCTGTACTGTAATCACCCTTAGTCAGTGTAACTTAGAAATAAGCTGCTTGTCTGTTTCATTAGAATTGTATTTTGTATAAATTGTGTATTAGTTTTTTTTCTGCACATACTATGTTTTCTATCAGTTTGAACCAAATATTCAGGAAATCTGTGCTGCTGATCTCTTAAAACCAATTTCCCCTTATTTGTAACAGAAAAGTTCCATTTTATGATCTGATGATTTTTAGCACTTTTATATATTCTTTCGGAACTTTTTTCTTCTTCCACTCACTTGCAATTATTGGATCTTCAGGATCTTAGGAGCAGCACTGTAATGTCTATTTTTCTGTACAGCTTTCCTGAATGTAAATATTTAGAAATAAAAGGGTTGTTTTGCAATTTTGTTTATTAATAAAAGTTACATGTTGTCTTTATCCGTCTCTCTCTCACCCTAGTAGTATGGCTTTGTAAAAAATTTTGTCTCCTTGACAAAATAATTATTCTGCCAGACAGGTATAAAATTCTGGATATAATTTACCTTGATTTCAGGAAACTTGACAAGGTTCCATGTATGTCAGCTGTTTGGGACAGACCAGAACAGGAAACAGACTCCACAGGAAAAATAGAACTACACCTTTTTGAGCTAGGCTAGAACAACAGAATCTGGCAAGCCTGATTGTGCCTTACCACCATTTCCTCTACTCAATTAGGAGGATCCTGCTTGAATCTCTCCTGAATACTATCAGGTTTCCAAGGACTTAAGGGAATATTTTAGTCTTTGCTTATTTCTTGGTTTATGCCTATTTCCCTCCAGGTCATCTCCCTGGTTTTCTACAACCTGTTGTTATTATTAATCAGCTGTTAAAATAGGTAAGATGAAGTTTAGAAAGGCATCACAGTAAGGTCCGCAACTGGCTGGCTAACTGCATTCAGAGAGGAAGCATTAATTTATTTATATCAAGTTGGCTTTATATATCCGGGGATCTGGATGATTAATTTTGATCAAATAGTAATATTGCAACCTCATCTGGACAGGTTGGAAGACTAGGCTGAGAAGAGCAGGATGTCATTCAACAGGGAGAAATATAGGGAAAAAAAGGGAAGAACATGCATATAAGAGGTATCTATGGGGCCTGGATATGTTATAATGAAAAGGACTTTGGTTTGACAAGATGACATGAATCAAAAGTATGAGACAGCTGCCACAATGGTTAATGGTTAACATAGATCTGGGCTGCATTAGAAACAGCACTATATCAAAAAAATAAAAACATCAATATTCTTCTATACTCAGCAGTGAAGAACACATCTGGAGTACTGTGTAGATTCTGTGTACCAGTTTTTAAGAAAGATACTGATAGAGTAGAGAAGGCTTAGGGCAGCAAATTACTTGATCCAAGTACTTGAGAATGTAACCTACATAGGTTGATGAAATTTAGAATGCTTAGTCTGGAGAAAAGACTGAAATGTTACACAAAAGTTGAGTTCAAGTTTCAAGGAAACTATAGGAAAGATTGTCAAGAACTACTGGATTTTCCATGCTACAGAAACTAGGACAAAAATAATGGGTGCAGGTTGTGGCTACTAGATTTTGCTTAAATACAATGTAGTAATCTATACTTAGACTGTGGGTATTCCATCTCTGGAAAATTTTAAAAGACTGAACAGTCACCTCTCGTAGTTGTTTTAATTGGTTTTACTTTTCTAGCTCTATAATTCTGATTTTAACCCTTTTTTTCTAGCTCTATAATTCTGATTTTTATAATAAAAAAATTTATACTTTTCTAGCTCTATAATTCTTTAATTTTTTATTAATTCATCTGCTACCAGGGACTAACTTCTTGATAAACCAGCCTCCAAATGCTTCAAATATGAAGAAATGGGACATTTCAAGAAAGACTGTTCCCAAGTCAAGATCTGAGATAAGAAAATTCTATCTAAAACACATGGATCAAAAAAACCTACCAGTTAAGACTTGTATATGTGTATACATCAATACACGTATTAGCCCATGAAGTGAGTAGATGTGGTCATAGATAAATGTCCAGTAGTGATTTGAGGCAATTCTGGGGCTACAATTCAGAGCCAGGCATTTTAGAAATAAATTAAATAGCCCTAGAAAATATTGCTAACAAAATGTTTAAACTAAAGTATTGCTTACAAAAACTCCTTATAGAAGTTGATGAAATACTGGTAGAAGTGTTTTAAAGTGCTATGCATAGTTTGTAAGCAGTTATGGAAAACATATTGGCCAAACAACTGGAAAAGACTAATACATAGTTCAGTACCAAAAGGGCTAAAAAATGCTTAATTACTAAATAATAGCACTTATCTACACAATATATGGAACAGGAGGTATTAGAGGTAAAAGGTTTCAGAAAAAACAGAGAAACCCATTATCACACTGCAAATTTCCAAATGCTAATGAAAAAGGCAAAACTGTTTAAAATATATTTATTTTGCTGTATTGATTAAAGTTTTTAATTACACAAAACATAATGCATTGTGGTTTGTCCTTAAAAATATGGATCTATGAGACCATTTCATCTGATTAGGAAGCAATATAATATGGAATAGTTAACTAATTCAAGATCTGAGTTATGCCAGCTGTTAAGAGCCAGTTTGGTATAATAATTAAAATCAGAGGCCTATAAACAGGAGACCATGAATTCTATTCCTGGCTTAGGCAGAAATCTAGGTAACTTTGGGTCAGTCACTCTCTCACAGAGCTAAAGCACCAAACTATTTCCCAAAAAATTGCCAAGAAAACTGCAGGAACTTGTCCAGGCAGTTTTCAAGACTGAAGACAAACAAAGATAGCTGTTATTATCAATGCAAATAGGTAATGATAGAAGAAATAGATTTTATCTTCCTGAGCCCAAAACAACAGGCTGTAACTGTGAAATAGAATGATATCTGCTTTTGGAGAGAAAATCCAGAAATCTAGTAAAAAATCATATTGGACAGCAAAGTTAATGTCAAGGTAGCGTTTTTCCAGTTATAAAGCTAGACTATAATAAAATTTGGGGGAAAAAAAGAAAAAATTATGTCTTTGTACTATGATGCTGGGGAAGATTGCTGAGAGGATTTTATTCAATAGCACAAAAATCATTAGAAAAATTACATTAGAATCTAGAAGCTAACAGTAAAACTAAAGATTTTGGATACATATAGAGAAGCAAATTTTTCAGGGTAGGCCCTGATGTTTAGAAAAATCAAAGGCATTTAGAAAGAAGCCAGCAAATGAAAAGATGGTTAGACACTATCATTAATATTGTGAGCACAAGCTCATATGTACTCAGAAAACCAGATACTGAACAACAAACTTGGAAAATTGTTGCTCACTGTATACAAAGAGTTGGAAAGATTGGACGACCGAGCAACAAAACAGAAATAAAGACTCCAGTTTAGTTTCTGGAAGCAACATGGACAGATCCACATAGTTTTGCTATTTCTTTGTATCACAGAAATAGCTTGCCATTGTCATCTAGAATATTTTTTCAACTTTTCAGTCTAGTCTATAGTCTTATTTCCTGGTAATTTCTCACTCATATACTATGTCCAATGCTGTTCAGTTTTGTGAGGATTAGCCATGAAGATTTAATTTGTTCCCCTCCTACACACCCACAGTAATTTTTCTATTATATTAAAAAAATGAATCCTTTGTACCATTTTGATATATTACTTTATAGAATATTAGGTAGGGAAAAGCAATAATTTATCATCCAACTGAATTTACTGTCTATGATCTATAGAGATCAGGAATTACAAGATTGTATTTGTGGGAGTTGTTTTATTTAGGTATTTTCTTCAACTCTGCTATTCAATTACAAAAGATGCTGTATTTATAGACTTATGCATTATTTTTATTTCCATTAGGAAAGGGACCCAGCTTTAAACAGCTTATGAACCCAGTAATGTATGCAATAGAGATACCTGATCTAATTAAGAAATTAGGTCACCCTGCTTGCTTTTAAGATTAGCACACTGAGTTAGTGTGGCACTAGAATGTTACCACCAGATACCTGAGCCCTGAGATCTTAGTTTAAATACAATGGCTTAAAGTATACACTGTTGCATTTGATATCCTGTGTAAGGGGACTACGACTGATTCAAGATATTTTATTTATTTACTGAATGTTTTCCAAACTCAAGATGTTACGTTTAGTACTTCTGTCCTCCATTGTTAACCTCACATCAAATATCAAAGGTAGGAGAGACAAAAAATAGACTGGCTTAATGAGCTTATTCCTGACAGTGACTAGACTTGAGTTTCTTCTATTTTAATCTGTGCTCAGAGCTTATTACTATACTTGCTGGAATACCAGTTGGAGTTTGAACCTACCCCTCCTTCTGTACTGGGTAATATACAAATATTATATTCTAAGGATTTTACGATGTGGTCCCAATTCCAAAAGCCTTACATGCAAAGCAGAAACAGGAAGCAGTACTCTGCCTCTTGAAATACACCCGTAAGGAGTCCAGCATAATTATTTACATGTCACTTTGGAGAAAACCCTAAGCGACTACGGAACAGTAACCCAAACAAATACAGCCGGGACCGGGCACCGGGGAGAGGAAAGGAGGGTCCCCCCAGCCTTAACACTAGACTTGGCGTGAGACTCAGGCCACGAGCGGCCAGGTCAAGCGTGTGCGCGTCGGTGGGGCAGCTTCCTCCCTCCACCCCATTACGAGGGCCCCCTCCTCCTCCCCCTCTCCCCGGATGTCTCAGAATCTCGGAAGTCGGGCCCCGAGATCCCGGCGGTGGCGGCTCATTGAGAAGCGCGGCGAGAACGAAGCCCGCATTCTGACGGCGGGCAGGAGGCCTCGTTTCTCCCTGGAGTCCCGTGGGAGCGAGTCTCAGCCGGAAAAGCGGTTCTAGGCCAGCCTACCGCGCCTGCCTTCCCGCTCGTCCCGTAGTCTCTGCCGGGCGGCGGCGAGATCACGACGGCAGTGCTGGGGTCAGAGGGTAAAGGTCGCTCCCCCAGCATCCTCCGTGCGGGGTGCTCAGCCATCTTGGATCCTCGGGACAAGAAAATTCATGCGGTGAGTTCGGCCCTATTATTCTTCCCCCGCTACCTCCTCCTCTGCTGCGGCCCAACTACGAATATGCCCGGGAGTGCGCGGGCGCCTGGGGAAGGGCTTCTGCTGGGTCCGGTGCGGTTTGGGCTCCCTGCGGCCTGCCTCTTCCCACTTGGTTTCCGTTTGCTTTTGTCTCTCTGAGGGAGCGAGAAGAGGGAGAGATACGTGAGGGGAAGAAGAGGGGGAGGAACACGTCGCGGCGGTAGCGCGAGCTTAGCACGGGAGTGCAGGAGCCCCGAGGCCCAACCCGTTTGCGTCCCCCGCCTTTCCTTCCTCGGAGCCCAGAGCAAGGGGAAGGCCCCGCCGCGGGAGGCGGCACAGGGCAGCCGCGCTCTTCAGGGCCGTGGTCCCGCTTCAGTTGCTTCTCCGGCCCCCAGCTGGGTTTCCCGCCACAAGCCCCGTTCGCCTGCATCTCTCGCGGAGGCAGCGATCGGCCTACTCTTGTCTCGCCTTGCCCTTTATGTCTCCGGGGTGTGAGCACCGTTCGGGGTCCGCGTTGGAGCATCGCGTTCCCCTGGATGCCTGAAACTCTGGGTAAGAAACAGATAGTGCAGAATATACTTCTTCATAGGTGTGCGTGAGAGTGTTGGTTCGTACGTGAGCTATTACTTTCAGGGCTTGCTTCCCCGAAAAAAAAGGCCCGTAACGCGTTGCTCTTAGACTCTGTTGCCTCAAGAACTTTGCCGAGCAGACAGCTCTGAACAATCTCCTTCCGGCCCAGCGATGTTTGCAGGACAAACTTCTAGCTGATCGGTTTCTTTTTTTCTGCGGGACGAGGTTGTTGAAGGTGTTGTTTTGATTTGAAAGCATTCGTTCAGCAACGAGCACTGCAGCTCCCGGTGATAAGCTGAAACTGGTGTACGCTTAAACGGGCAAATTTAATGTATTTTTTTTCTCACTGCAAAAAGCAAGGCGATCCTTTGTTTGCATCGTTGCTGCATGTAGGAACGTGATCAGACTTGTCACATTTTAGTGAACAGGAGTTAGGTTTTAGTGAGACAGATTGTTCAGTGCATCCACTCAGGTTAAAAAATGATGTAATTGTTATGTGCAGGTATGGAAAGGTTGATACCCTGTATAGGACAGAAATTTACTCTCTATAGTTGTTATGGGGACTTAGTAGTATGTATTACTGTATTTATGTGGGCTTTATCCACACTTCACCTGCCTTTAAAATAATGTGCCTTTTAAAAATACAATTAGCCTGGTCGTTTAATTTTCTTTGTACCAGGTCTTGCCTCTTAAACTCTTGGAAAGTTTTCAAGAGCATCAAAATATCCTAGATAACTGCTTGTTTGGATGCTGTGCAGATTTATTTTTTGCATTTTGGGGAAAGACACTTTTTTGCAAATGAACAAGTGGATTGCAGTTTGCAAAAGCTTGTACCATAGAAATATGTCTTTTACTTAACAAATGTAAACTACAGAATTCTTGAAGTAACTCTAGAAGCTTGCTGTGTTCTTAGCAGCAATTTGTACTATCTTTGTCTTTGCTTTACTGTTTAATTTCCAGGAAGTATGAGATGTAAGTAATACTAAATATGAATTTATGATTTATAAGTACTTAGTAAAGAAGTTGTAGAGAAATGTATAGTCAGTTATCTCTTCTTCACCCCTCCACCCCAAAAGAAAGCCACAAGCAGGCTCCCCACCTCATAATGTCAAATGGAATTAAGAAAAACTCTGACTAAAAATTGCAACATCAGTTTTTAAAACTTTGGACACTTAAAGGTTCTATGTAGTGAAAAATGGGAACGATGGCTGATAATTTTAAAATCTGTTTATTAATTTTTGAACATAAACATCTTTAATGTATGCATGAACTGCTTTTTCATACACCTTGAGAAAATCTACATTTACAGATAGGGATAGAGGGTCTGGTTATCAGCTGTAAGGTATAAGGGTATTTGAACTAAACAGGTAAACACTCTTCCTTAGACCTCTAATAGTTTAAAAGCAGTTTTTTGTGTAACAAAAGAAAATACATTAAGGTAGTAGACAAGAAATTTAGAAAATGTGAATTCAGTCCTGCCTTAGGCATGGAACCTGGCCAGGTGACTTTGAACACTCTTTCTCAAATCAATTTATCTCACACAGTTGTAAAAGAAATAGAAAGGAGAACTGTGTACGTTGCCTTGAGTT